>QTSX02004498.1:0-123582 GCA_014839935.2 Entomophthora muscae | reverse complement strand
CCTGCACTTAGATAATTTATCAGCTCTGGATGGTGCATGCCCAGATTGACATCCAGATGATTTCACCCATCTTTTTCTTCTTCCCAGGGCCACCAAGGCCATCTATACCTGCACCTTTTCTCAACTTCACCAAGAGCTGCCCTTTCCCCTCACTAACAACTCCAAGAATTTCCCTCACACACACCTGCGCCAATCCTCCTGATGCTGATACAATCAGGCCACCCTGACTCAGAGGAAAAGATAAGGCTTTGTTTTCTTGGTTTGCCACATAGACATCATGGACCTTGAGCCTGCTTAGCTCAATGCATATGGGCAGCTGTTTGACAGAAAATTGCAGGAGTGCTACTTCCATTACTGTCAAGCAGCTGCTCGCAATGTGCAAGCCACGCTGAACTTAATAGGTTGAGCTGCAGGGATATCTCAGACACCTGCTAATCTGTACTGTTACACTTCAGTGCCTTGGCTTTTTTAAAGCCAGAGCACACTGTGCAGGGTTCAAGATTCTCTCTAAGAATCCCTACATAGTGAAGCATACAGAGTTCAGGCCTTTACTGAAGTACTTTGAGCCTCAGTGAATTGGGAAGGCTGTCACTCAGAGGCAAGCCAAGGTCTGGTGGAAACTTACCCAGGCTGCCATTAATGGTGAGCTGAATACAACCTTCATCAAATGAGGCCTATCATAGGCATATTAAGGCCAAATTTGGTCTTAACCCAAAAGTTCAATAAAATTTCCCTCTTTCAGCATGAGCAGGAGAAGACTATCTCCAAGCTCCAGGATTTTGCCAACTACATCTCCCCATCAAGTCAACCTACTTTAAAAGGCAATTTAGGATGCCACAAAGCACAAGTACAAGGCATATGGGATCAAGCAGCAGCTTGATCTTATTGCAACTGCTCTCCTGGAAGGAGCAAGATAAAGAAGGGGGAAAGAGGGGAAGGAATAAACTTGCTTGCTTCTATGTTTTTTAGTTTTAACTTTTAACTTTTTAGCTTTGATTTTCACTTTTTAGTTTGGGGCGTTTAATTTTTAGTTTTAAATTTAAAATTTTTAAATTAATTATATAGTACTAATTTTTTATGTATAGATGGTAGGTTTGAGATAAATAGTTATAGTTGAAAGTGAATGAAATGTCTTAATTTTTGTTAATTTCCTAATAAAACATAAGATATTTACAGCTGTGCTTATATGAAGTATATCAAATAAATATTAATATTTTTCTTTATATTTTGCATAACTTATATTATTGTGTTTATCTTTATTTTTGTCTCATTAGAATTTAGTTTTTCTGGTGATAAAAATATTTTTTAAACTGAAGAGTGTAAATTACATAGTAAAATGAGAAATGAATGCTCTTTTCTCCTTATTCTTATTAGTTAAGGTATGTTCTTTATTGCATTTTTTGAGTTCTTGGGGTTACTTTAGTATACCATTGCTGTATAGATTAACTTTTATATTGAATTTTTCAGTACACCAAGTACCGTTAATTTAAAAAAGTGTTGATTTCAGTAGTTGATCAGACAAAAAACTAGAATTCCCACTTTACTTAATAGTTGACTACCAGGGAGTTAATTTCACCACAGTTGCCAGAATAGAAAATGAATGCAAAATCCATCACATGCAATGATTGGATGGATGTAAATTAACTGAGAAGAAAAGGGGGGTATAAATCTGGGAACTTGTCATTTCCATACAAGTTTCTGGTTGTATTTAGTCAAAGAGTATGTGGTAATACAAAGTAAGAAAAAGAAGTTTATGGGATATATTCTTTACAGGGGATATAGTTTTTTTGAGTATAGAGCACAGGTAGTATGGGATAAATAGGGATGTAATATATAAGTTATAAAATCTTTTGCTTGGTGGAGCAGTCATTTGACTTAAAGGCGTAGCAGAGAGCGATCTAAGGAGGAAAAAGCCAGGAAGAGAACCGAGGAAGATGAGAAGACCGAGGAAGGAAAAGACATCAATCCCATAGGCAAGCAACACATTCATCTTGTGGTACCCAGGCACAAGATGGTCAAGGCCACAAGAGAAGGGGGCGTTGGGGTCAGCGCCAGGGGCGAGACGACAAACTTTGTTGGTGAGGGCAAACTCTTCAACGAGATTGGCAGCCTCCTCCTTGCGTTTGGCATTCATGCGGGCAATCACCTTCCAGTGGAGGATGGAGTTTGCAAGCTTGCCGTCAGCATCAAGCATCATGTCACTCATAACTTTGTGGAGGGAAGAAGCGGTTTGGGTGAGGCGGTCGGGAGTAGCCGCCAAAGCCCATCTCAACAACCTTGCGTCCATTGCGGTGCTGGTCGCTGAAGAAGGGCATGGCGAGGATGGGGGTGCCGGCGTATATTCCTTCAAAGATGGATTCAAGGCCGCCATGGGAGAGGAAGACGCGGACGGCGGGGTGGGAAAGGATGGCGACTTGGGGAGCCCAGCTGGCAAATTGAATCTTGGGATGTTGGTTGTTGAGGAGCTCTTCGGCATGCAGAGTCTTGCCATCCACTTGGGTGCTGACTTGTGATGCCTCAAAGGTGGCGTGGGGGTCTTTCCAAGAGCCCACACGATGCCATCGGCCTTGTCCTCCTCAACCAGCTGTGTGACAGCAGAGAAGAGGATCTGAACATCCTTCTTGGAGAGAACGACGCCTGAGCCAAAGGCAATGTACATGACACGCTGCTTTGTGTTTAGGAAGGAGGAGAGGTGTTGGGTGAGGGGAGAAAATTCATCAGACATGATGGGACCAACAAGCTTCATGGTTGGTTCCAATGGGCGAGCAGCTTCAAAGCCAACAAAGGTGTTGCATATCTTGAGGCTGTTGTCCCAGTTGCCTACATTGACAACAGTGGTGGGGGCGATGCCAAACAGGGCGCGTTCAGCGTTGATCTTTGTGTTGAGGGTGATGTATCTGGGGAGGGCCATGAGGGGATACATGGCGGTGGAGTAGAAGCGTTGGAAGAAGTTGAGGCCCTTGATGGTCGTGGGGAAGTAGGAGAGGACGCCAGTGACGTAGGTGGGGGAAGGATAGGGCCGTCGAGGGTCTGTAGGCCGGTAATCAGGGGGATCTTGCGTTGGTGGGCGCCGTCAATGCAGCTGGGAGAGAAGAAGTCGCAGATCATCACGTCAGGCTTCTCCAAGTCAATCACGTCAAGTACATCCTTCAAAGTCATGCGGTAGATGATTGGGAGGTGTTCAATGAGAGCATCAAGCGTGTCCAGGAGGGGGTTGACTGGAACCTGGTTCAGTTCAGAGATGCCGCGGTGGTCGTCAACTTCGATGCCACTGGGGCCTAGCTGATGGCGAGTGACGTTGTAGCCATCGGCAAAGCGCAGGTAAGGTTCAATGGCCATGTAGCTGAGCTTGTGGCCTCGCTTCTGGAGCGTCTTGCCGATCTCAAAGATATTCTTGATGTGAGAGCGGCTGCCAAAAGTCATGCTGACAAGGACTTTCAAAGGCCGCTCAGTTGAACTGGGATCCAGTTTGACTAGATTCTCGCCAGAAACCAGGGCGAGAACCATCCCGATCAATCTAAGGCTGACCATTGATTTTTATTTAAATTTTATTTTAAATTCACCTGGAACTGATGATTTTTTTCTTTATTCCTCATCCCTTAAATACTTCAACTGGGATTTAAACGAGAACCATCACGAATGTCAAACGCCGATCGCCTGCCATCGATCTCCCATTCAATAAACACTCATCAACACAAATAAATTTACAAATCCAAATCCCGCAATATGGCGCCGCCAAGGCCACTTAACCTTACTTCATGGCCCTAATTTGGCACCAAGGCCCCCTAACCGAGTTCCAACGGCAGCTGTCATGTTTGAAATGAGGAATCCTTGCCATTGATGATGGTAGTGTAATAGCGATTTACAAATGGTCAAATATTCAAGATTAATGTTTATTTCAGTTGGATTCGGGTTTAAATACTTGTGTATTGGTGATTATGTCAATGATGGTTATATGACGAATATTCGAATTCGCTATTACAGTAGGATCATGCAAGTGAGCGACTCTTACATGAAAACAAAAGCTAATTTCCCACTCTAAACCTTCCTAAAGGGAACGAAACAACCCATTCTCATCGATCTTCAGGCTCCGATTCCAATCCATATTTCCGCTGAGGTCTGAGCCGATCCCAAGTATTTAAATTTCTCATACAACGTCTTCTTTAAAAAGTGTAACCTTTCCAACTTTAGCCTTGCCGCCTTTTCCCATCGCTTTAAAAGGAGTACTTTGGTTTAGCTTTTATATGCCAAATCATAAGTTAATCAGGCTCAAGATATACAGATGGCTTAATCCCAATCGACAGCGTCTTAAAAATATTAACTTTCTCTTGTTAAATCACTATATGTTTAGACCCTATATTGATATAGAAGATCTAACTGACCAACAATTAGTATTTTTTTCAAATTTAATAAATATCTACTACAGCAGTTTTAAAAAGCTGCAAGGATAAGCTAAGATCGTATCATCTGTAAACGAAGCCCAACTCGGACCAACTCCCGACTGCAAATGATTTGAACATTTTTGTTGAAGTGGCAAGCAAGAAACTCAGCGACCCTAGAAAAATACAGAATTTAATCAGATACATGAGACACATTCCCAACTACAAACAAGACAGATCGGTAAACCAGGCAAAATATGTTGGGTTGGTCCGGAATAGAGTAGGGGCGGGTACCAAAATTGTCATAATTCATGTTGTGACATGCTTCACCTGTCTCATTCTGTTTTGTAACTTTAGCTGCTGGTCACAAATCATTTTCTGACCTTCAAGTCACATTACAATCCATGCATATGTGTTTTGAACTTTAGGAGCAGGTCAGAATTTTAACTGCCAAATTTTGTGACCTCCAAAAGGCATAAAACAAATCTGTATTAATTGCAATGTGACTAAGTACAATATTATCTCGTTTCGTGTTGTGTCCAATCATAAGTATGCAAACTATTCATCAATTATATTAGTGTTTTACTATAAGTATCTAAAAAACTATGGCTCAATCAAAACTATCATTGTGAGATAATGACAGATAATGCTGTAATAAATTGTAGTTAAAAATAAAATCCAACAACAGAAACTGATCCAAATTTACATCCTGTTGTAATGCCAATTTACAAATATCAGATATTTGGAGAATATTCAGTCTACAGTCTTCCAGAAGCTGCAGGAGGAGCAGGGAAGAACTGTCTTCAAGTTCCAGGACCTGGCCAACAGGGTGGCCCCAAAGAAGAAAAAGTCAAAGGATCAGAAGTAACAGGAGGTGGTAAAGCAAGTGATGAAGAAGAAATACAAGGTGGGTGAGATAAAGAAACCCCTTGAGGACGTTGCCACTGCTCATGCTGGCAGGTTGAACTGGCTCAATAAGTTTTCTTTTGATTTGCCTGTATATTTTTTCCTTTTAAACTTTTAATTTTTCACTTTATTTAAATAGTACTAATCTTTTTAAATATAAATGGTAAGCTTTAGGTATAGCCTTATGATGGTGGTATAAGAAATATGTTATATTTTGTTAATTTATCTGTAAAGTATGAGATACTTCAGTTGTGCTTATAAAAAGTATAATAAATAAAGGTTAGAATTTCCTTTTGTTTTGCAGTTGGTATAATATTTCATTTATCTTTATTTTTGGTCCATTAAGATTTTAATTTTTGTGGGATTAAATAATATTTTCTTAGTAAAGAGTGTTTACTACATATTAAATTAAAAACAATTACTTATATCCCTTTATTCTTATTAGTCATGGTATATCTTTACTGTAAATTCAGAACCTGAACGTAAAAATGCGGGATTGTCAAATCCTTGGTCCAAATTTTGAATCACTTTTGCGGGATGGCCTTTTTTAATTAAATTGAATTCTTTGTACTATAAATTCAGAACCTGAACGTAAAAATGCAGGATTGTCAAATCCTTAGTCCAGATTTTGAATCACTTTTGCGGGATAGCCTTTTTTTAATTAAATTGATTTTTTTGAGTATTTATTTGAATATTTGAAAATGCGGGAACTCATAGACACTTTGCAAAGTTCAAGTCAAACTGCATATTTCCAATGGACAAAATGAATTAACTGGAATCAATTTTGAAGCATAAAAATCCATCAACCATTTTCATTAAGTTTACTATATTTTTTGAAATTGCGGGATTGTCAAATCCAAGAACCAAATTTCAAATCACTTTTGAATACCACTAGTAAACTCAGATATTAATTGCAGGAACTGGAATCCAAATTTAATGTACAGTAAGCACACTAGGAAACACCAACCCAAATCAAGAAGCTCCACCACAACTAAAATCAAGCTAAAAATTCAATCTCAATAACCATGTTTAGACAAAAAAGTGATTAAACTTTAAAATCATCCAAAACTGGAAAGTATACAATATTATTCACTTCAAATCACGGATATAGAAATTCTTTTACTATTCAAGGCTAACTCAAGAGAAAATAACTACCCACAACTAAACCAATAAATCTGTGAGAGAGGGGGGCTAAACTAACTAAGTTTGGCTCCCATCCTGGTGAAACAAACCACCAGGATGCCATCCAGTGAAGAACTGGGATGGCTGCTTGGAGGGGGGACCACAGGGAGGACACCAGGGACAACTGAGGGAAGTAGGCGTTCAAGCCCATCAGTATCAGGCCGGTGAGCAACCAAGGGGTGCAGGTGGGAGCGGGAGAGGACACCTTGGAGGGACCAAGGGGTACTGAGGGGCTCAGAACCACACTGGGGAGGGGGCACATTGGAGGCACGGCTTCTTCTGAAACAGGTGAAGTATGATCCACAGTGTCCAAGTCCAAGTCATCACACGTCAGGCTCTTGACCACAGCCTCTCCAGAAAAGAGAAGGCTGCTGGGGAGGTCCCAGAGACTAGAAGGGTCTCTACCTATAAGACGGGCAGACAAAGAGATTTTCCCCCACAAATCAGGGGAGGTGGACCACAGAAGCAGCAAGAACAGAGCCAGGGAAAACACCACAGATTTAAGAGCTGAGAGTATCATAGGAATATTCTCCACAAAATTTGGAGCAGGTTGGTATGAATTTTTGACAAAAAAAGAGTGATAGAAGTGTAGGAAGGGTAGTCTTAGCAGAATATAGCAAAAGAGCAGCAGAACAGGTTTAAACAGCTTTACTATGGTCTCAGGAGCCTTGGTTGTAACAGCAAGCAAGAGGGGGGTCAAAAATAACAATTTTAAGAGAAAATTCAAAATAATAATAGGAATTATAAAGAAAATCAATTGAAAACTTGAGTTTCAAACTCTGTTTTTGAAAGCAAAAGCAGAGAAGACAACAACTAGGTAAATTAACACAGTATAGAGGCCCAGAAGAGAAGCTGGGTTTGAAACCGGCTGACACAAGGTAAGCTTTGAACAGTGACTAACACTTTAATCCTTAGGCTGCAAGAACACAAAACTGGGTCCCAACAGCAATAGCAATTAAAAATAAGTTGCAAAGGACTCCAAACTTTTTAATATATTGGAAAATAGACAAGCAGGGGGCTAGAAGTCCCCTTGCTTGCATAAAAGGAATGGGCTGCAAGTAAGATGGGTCACATGACAGTGGACTCTGAATCCAATTGGCTGGAGGCAAAACTTTGCTAGGCAGGGGCAGGGAGACTGGAGGGTTTCATTCCAATTTCCGCGGTCAGATCTGATTGGCTGGAAGAGGCACTGGTCATTTGGAATTCACTTGGGTTGCTTAGTGTTGATGTGGCGACCTCTGATTGGCTAGCTCTAATGGTTTTTAGAAGTGGGCAATACCAAGCTAATAAGTAGTCTAAATTAACCAGTGTTTCTTCCCAGGAGGGAGCAACCAAAGGCAAAGGTTACGCAGGGTAGGCTAACACAAACCTCTCATCTACCGTGTGAGCTAAATCATTTAAAGAATGGAGGGGTTTGGCGGGCGTTTTAGAGCCTTTCTTGGTACAACAAGGGAAGATTGTGCGATCCAAAGCCAGAGGTGGCAGTGAATTTACAAAATCCAAATAAATACATATTTAATCTAAAATATTTTTTATTTTTTTATGGACCGTCAATTGCATTCTCAACCAGCTCCTGCACCAGCCTGTGTGGCAGCCCGTCCACGAGGGCATCCCAGAGGGTCCAAGAACAGACCCAGAACCCAACTTGAGGGGAGTCATGCTGATACACAGGCCTCCCAAGGTGTCAGCACCAGCCAACCACCTCCCGCATCCCAAGCACAATCAACCAGCCTGAATCCCAGACAGAAGCCACTCTCAAGGCCTGCCACAAAAGTCTCCTACACCAGGGTCACCGGGAACATTGAGGTTACTTACACCTCCACCGTTTACCCAGTTGTCACCCGGCCCCGCACTCTTGACCCAAGAGTTGCTACTTCCTGCCCTGCGTTTTTGATACCTCCTATCAGCCATTGGCCACAACTGGGGAGCCATCTGTGCCTGTATCTTATGCCACCATTGACAGCGCCACTGCAAGAAAGGGTGATCCTATCTTCTACACAAAGGTCCCCATCCCCTGTGTTGAGCCTGGTAGCCAGGATGCTGTGGTACCTGCCAAGGGCCGGCGTTGGTTGACAGATAGTGAGCGTGAAGCTCTCCTCAACTGCTTGAACGGGGGAATGGTGGTTTGGGATATTGCGTCTTGATTTGGTGTTACAGCCAGATACATTGCCAACATCAACAACAAGTATGGCAATACCGGGCAAATTGCCAAATCCACCCAGGCAGAAAGACAGCCCAAACTCCTTCAGCCTATTCACATTGATGCAATCAAGCAGTGGATAGCCAAGGATTGCCACCTGGACACACTTGCTGTCCAATCAATGCTTGCCACAGAGTTTGGGCTTTCTGCTTCCAAAACCCTTGTATACAAAACAATGGTTGATTTGGGCTTCTCCTGGAAAGTACTGGGAGTTTTGCTGTATAATAGGAACAGTAAAAAGACCATCAAGGATTGACGCATTTATGCTGAGACATATCTGGCACTAAAGGAGACTGGGAATGTCCAGTTCTTCTATATTGACAAATTGGTGTTTTCCTCCTCACTCAGGTCTAGGCATGGGTGGGTTGAGAAGAGGTCCAAGGACGTCGTAGCCCATTGTGCAGCTGTCTGTTCCCAGACCTATTCAATGGTTGTGCTTCTTGGTTCTTGCGGGTTGGACCAATACCTAATGATTAAGGGCTCTCATAACAGCAGGACATTTCTTGATTTTCTCCAAGCTGTCAAGGAGTACCTTCAGATAAATTACAGCGGCACAACCAACGTTGTTGTGCTTGATAATGTTGGGCTCCACAAAGTGGATCTGGTTGTGTCTGAGTTCCCCCCCATCAACAAAAACAGCCACACCTCCAGCCACCAGCTTACCAATTGTCCAATGAGACTTCTCTTCCTCCTGCCATATTCCCCATTCCTGAATCCAATTAAGGAGGTGTTTGGTTGGATCAAGAATAAGGTGAAACAAGGCCTCCCTCAGGACACTGAGGATCTCTTCAACATTCTCAAGATCAGCCAATTTGCAATGCCACCTGATGTGGTGGCAGCTTTCTATGAGCACTTGGAATCCTTCCTCCCTAAAGCCCTGGCCTCCGAGCCAATCAGATAAATGGGTGCTCTGGGCTTTATTTGTTTTTATTTTTATTTAGTTTGTTTTTATTAGGACTCAAAAATTATTATTTATATATAATAATGTGATGTTTGATTGTATTATAGACATATAAGAATACGTAGAAAAGGTAAGTAAAATTAATTATACTAGGTAAGATGGATATATTTTTATTATAATACACAGAATATTATTATTGGCTTTTGCACTAACAAATAAATAAATTAAAAAAAGATAGAAATAAATTAGTTTATTTAAATAATTGTGAATCCTTGATGGTACTTTGGCTTTTTTAAGCCACAAATTGGACCTTGCAGGTCATCATCTGATCCTTGTTATTTCAGTGGCACTATAGCCACACAACACGGAAACCAATGATTTTCATATATTACTTACTAATTAGTACTTAGGACGCAGGTCAAGCATATTGAATATGTTTATCAAATCATATTACAAGAGAAAGGTAATTTGAGTCCTAAACAATCATTTGTTTAGAATATAAGTGGAGCAGGCTGCATGATGCGGACAAATTCAATTCTCATTGTTTGTTTATGTAATAAATGAATCTGTACTTGACGCGCTAGTAAATGAACAAATTTATAAATCATATTTTATTATTACACATGTTCACTTTATTAAACTGTCCCTTTATTATTATCAACCTAATTATATATTACTATTATAATTTAAAAATAAAAAGTAAAATATTAAAAGTAAAATTATAATTCTAAATCTTAAAATTTAAATATTAAAGTTTAAATATTTGAAATTTAACTATTTTTATTAAATTGGATCCACGTACTTTTCTGTACGTGGTAGACAACCCTGGATGTGATTGCTAGAGGGGTGGCGCCCTGTACCCTGGTGGTTGTTGATTGCTTGATAAAAGGAAGGTGGGTGAGTGAATTGACTAGTAGGTTTTTTGGGGGGCACATAGTACCTGTATAACATTGCCAATGCAAATGAGTCATACAGGATGTGCTTGACTGTCCTATATCCCTGTGGTGTCTTCTGGCAGTCAAGGGCTACGCGGCAAATATCCATTTGAATAGGTACATCCTCCAACTTTTTGACATTGGTTTTTAATATGCAGTGGAGGAGGATTCCCAGGTATACCACGACGTGGATTCTTTGCAAGGTATACTTTTATGAGAACATGCATAATTTTTTGAATGTTTGAACTAACCTATTGATATAGGATGTTTGATTGAACTTGAAGAGGGTTCTGGGGGGGCGCTCAACTTGAATCAGCCCCCCAGGCCTCGGCAAATGAAATAAATAAAGGTTTAAAATTATTCACAAGGACTGCATCCCCAACTTTATTTGACAGTGCTTTAAATACTTCATTAGAAATTGCAGTTTTCAAATATTCAGTTCCAATTTGAAAGTCAGTTTTTATTAAATTCTTTTCATATTTATTGATGTTTGTGAAGGGGAATCTTTGAATGCTTTTGTATATATATTCATCAAAGTTTAATTTGATATTCCCACAAATTTCATTCATTTCTTTCTTTGAAGTTGATACTTGATCCTATTCCATATGCTTCCCTCAACCACAGCGAGCACCCCGCAAGTGGTAAATATTCCCTATTTTTAGCTTCACTACTTGAAAAATTAAACATATTCTGTTGAATTATTTTATTTATTTGGTTTTTATTTATTTGTTTTACAGGGCTACCAGTGACTGGTAACCCCCGTAAAACCAACTTGGCGTATAAGCTGCCACTTCTGCAACCTCATCCCCATTCCTGGTGATAACTAAAGTAAATATAAGTAAAACATAAAAAGACTTACTTTAAATTCAGAACCTGAATGTAAAAGTGCGGGATTGTCAAATCCTTGGTCCAAATTTTGAATCACTTTTGTGAGATAGCCTTTTTTAATTAAATCAATTTTTTTGAGTATTTATTTGAATTTTTAAAAATGCGGGAACTCATAGACACTTTGCAAAGTTCAAGTCAAACTGCATATTTCCAATGGACAAAATGAATTAACTGGAATCAGATTTGAAGCATTCAAATCCATCAACCATTTTCATTATGTTTACTATGTTTTTTGGAATTGCAGGATTGTCAAATCCAAGAACCAAATTTCAAATCACTTTTGAATGCCACTAGTAAACTCAAATAATAATTGCAGGAACTGGAATCCAAATTGAATGTACAGTAAGTAACTAGGACAAATCAACCCAAATCAAGAAGCTCCACTCTGGATAAAATCAAATGAAAAATCCAATCTCAACAGCCATGTTTAGACATGAAATTAAGTGAAATGAAACATTGTCTAAACTGGAAATGATGTAATATTCTGCACTTTAAATCACTAATATAGCAACCATAAACCCATATAATGATATATGAGCTACCCTCCTGATGTCGCAGAAATTTTTTAAAAGTTTTTTGGCCCCCGGCGTAGCCAGGGGCCATAAAACTTATTTTCAAGGAAGAAGGAGAGGGGGAAAAGATAAACCATTAGTTTACTAACTATGTATTCATGTATTGCTACTAAGGATACTTGATTACAGTAGATTTTAAAAAATGCTAATAATAAAGTAGAATTATATATTACAATCTACTGTAATCAAGCATCTAAATTTTAGCCGTCCTAAAATGGAATAGGGTGATTTTTGAGAATGTCTATGATTCCTAAAAGAATCAGCACAAATTCACTCTAGATCCTTTGGCATCCTTTTTGAGATGCCCATAAATTATATTTATTTCAGATTCCTTGCAATTATGATTTGAAATTTGGTTCTTGGATTTGACAATCCTGCAATTTCAGATTTGTTAATTTTTACATGATGTCTATGATTCAATTGAAATACAGGAAATCTCAAATTGTACATTAGAATCCCGCATTTCTGATTCATGTATCCCGCATTTGTTTGCTGGGTTTTTTCTTTTGTTAGTTGAGTTATCTGCTCAAGAGATTTGAAATTTGCCAATTTAAATAAACCAAAAAAAATCAAAATAAATGGTTGATTTTATTAAATATTTTATTTTTCACTCAGCTGAGTTGCCCGCAAAAGTGATTCAAAATTTGGACCAAGGATTTGATAATCCCGCATTTTTATGTTCAGGTTCTGAATTTACAGTACTAATTGTTTCCCCTGTGGTCCCCTCAGCCACAGGCGCCACTTTGGCAAACTTCATGAGAGTTGGCTGCTCTTAATTAATTTTCCTGGGCTTGATTTTTCTTATTTTTCTTGCATTTTGTGCTTCCATTTGATTTTCATTTGATAAAGTTTCTGTATTTTGTGAAGCGCTCCTGCTTCTTGCTTGTGTTTTGTTTTTGTCTGTTTCCATTTGGTTGGTTTTCTCTTCATTTGTGTTGATTTTTTTGGAACTTTGTTTCCTTTGATTAGTTTGATCTTATTATTTTCTTTGGCCCCCTGCCAGAACTCCCACAAATTGTAGGCCGCATTGTTGAACTTCAGACTTGATAGAATTGTTCCCTGGAGATTTAGTAATGCTTCTTTATTCTTTTTGTCTATAATATTTCCTAGTTTGTTCATAGCATTTTCTTTTGACTGGATTAGTGGCTGGCCCTTGTCACCCAGCTTTCCTGTCACTATTTTCCTGATATTTTTTTCTATTTCAACAACCTTTTGCAGGTGTACTTCTAATTTGTTAATCAAGTTATAGATAGTTGACATTTTGTTTGAATTCCATCAAAAAACTGGTTTTTATAGTACTATCTTCAACACATACATATTTTTCATCATCATTAATAAATTAAAGACAATAAACGTAAATATTGGATTAAAATATTGCAATTAGACGTCAACTCTTGACATTTATAAATTATGTGCATAACTCAAAGCATTTTGTTTAATAAAATCTATTGTAAATGTGGCTTTTTTATTATAATTTAAAATAGTCTGTGTTTATATTAGAGAGCCATTAACGCTTAGTACAAATATTGATACATAGTGCATTTTACAGCCTTTATATTTACCTATTGATAATAATTCTGTAAACTTTTCAGTCAGATTTTGACAGGTAATAATAATGTAATGGATTAATAAATTATAGTTTATTGTCATTAACCAGCTGATTTTCTTTGCTGTGACAATTGTGCATTTTCTGATATTTACGCACTAGTATCCAATTGGTTGGTTTCACATCTAATTGCACAGGCAATAGGAAATCAAGTCGCCACCCCAAGACCAGATGTGGTCTGGTGGCGGCTTGATTTTCTATTGCCTGTGCAATTGGGTGTGAAACCAACCAATTGGATACTAGTGTGTAAATATCAGAAAATGCACAATTGCCAAAGCAAAGAAAATCAGCCAATTAATGACAATAAACTGTAATTTATTAATCCATTACACTATCATTACTTTGAAAAATCTGACTAAAAAGTTTACAGAATTATTACCAATAGGTAAATATACAGGCTGTAAAATGCACTATGTATCAATATTTTTACTAAGTGTTAATGGCTCTCTAATATAAACACAATCTGTTTTAATAAGTTATAATAAAAAAGACACATTTACAATGGATTTTATTAAACAAAATGCATTGAGTTATGCACATAATATCTAAATATCAAGAGTTGACGTCTAATTGCAATATTTTAATGCAATATTTACGTTTATTGTCTTTAATTTATTAATGATGATGAAAAATATGTATGCTCATAATTTTAAGCTATTTGTAAAATGTACAACATTGTATTAATTATGGGAAATGTTGATAGTGTAAAAAGAAAATATTATTAATTATGAATTGAAAGAGAGATATCAATTTTAATAAGTTGTCACAAAGAAAATATTTATTTACTAATCAAAGGACGGAAAGGGGAGGGAATGGGCGGAATGAACATTGCCCTTATCTGCGCTTGTGAAAGGGGCGGCATCAGAGATAGTGGTGAGGGAATGGGTGGTGGTTTGGGAGTCAGGGTTGGAAGGCAGGTGGCTTGATGGTAGGTTGGGGAGGCAGGGTTTGTTGACTGGGAAGGGACAGCAAGAGCTGATTGCTTCAACTGCTTGAATTCTTCTTCCATCACATATACTGGCTTGACAAAACAGATGGACTGGTGTGGGGGGAGGCGGGGGTCCTTTATGGACTTATCACTATCACTTGCATAGAAGATGATGAGATCAAATAAGTCCTGGACAGATGCGAAAGGGAAAAGCTCATACCCCTTATCAATTTGGGTGCATAGTTTGTTGTAGGTGGCAGGCTTTAGGCACCTGAGGGCAGAACCAAAATTGTAGAGACATACATCTGCAAGATGAATGTTGGCATAGTTGATGGGGTAGGACCAACAAGTATGCCCCGCAGTCCTGATTTCTTGGGTAGTCCATTCCCGCTGCTCCATCTCTGCACTTAGTACAACTGTGTGCACAGCATTTTGTGTGGCCCACTCCTCCAGCATGGCCTTGAGCTCCGTCTGGTAGACATACCCATCTGCAGTGTTTGATAAAGCTGAGTAATAATTGATGCCCAATGGGGAAACTGCCAATAAAACCCCAACAAAACAATACAAGATTGGGCCGCGCTTGTACACGTCAGACTGGATACACTTTTCTCCATAGTCTTGAATACTTGCAGATATCTTAGCATACAACAGAAAGATGACGTCATTATGGGCCCTCATTGCACTTCCTTTTATAAAATTAATAATAGTTGAACTGTAGGGATCAGTATTCACCAAAATGGGGCCACTGAGAACTTGATTGGACAAGATTCTAGCAGCAACCACAACTCTGTGCATCCACAAATTCACCGTTATTTTGTTGGTAAAGATGCCGTGGAGTCCCAACTGGAGATGTACCTGGACCAGGGGCATCCACAGGTCACGTTTCATAATGGCTATCATAAGGGGATGGGCTGTGTCACCTTTGGTCAAAGTACGGACACCAGTTGGGGTCTTCTTGGTAGGGGGCCACAGTTGGCATGAGCTTGCAGGGTTGCAGCCACAGTGAACTTTGCAAACCTTATTGTGGCCGCAATTTTTCTGAGGGACATAAGCTTCCCTTGCTTTTCAACCATTTTGAGAACAATCTCTAGAGTGATCAATTTTCTTCTGCGTCTTGCAGGCTGATTGGCTGGGAGAGGGATGTGTCCATCTTGGGAACTGATCAATGCAATCTGATTGGCTGTTTCAGGATTCTGGGCTCTCTGAGTGACCTCATGGCTCAAATGGCTGGTTTTAGATGTAATTGCTGCTAAGGGATTCAGGTTGGCAGCTGCCTGTGCATGATGGGCAAACAGGGCCATGCTGGAAGTTGCAGGAGAAAGAACAGACTCCTGGGTAGGGCTTGCAGAGGGGCCTGCAGGTTGGGAGTGGCCATAGACAGAGGCTTCACTGTTAAGAGACCCAGTGTAGCCCTGCATAATTTTGTCAAGGCCAGGGACCAGCTCATTGACTTGGTTGTTGTTGAAAGAAGACATAATAAATTGTTATTAAAAAATTTTAAACTCAAAAAGAGACGTGTATATTTTAGTCAATTTTATTGTTAAGTATGTTAAGTTGGTGAATAGTAGGATCTAAATTTTAGCCGTCCTAAAATGGAATAGGGTAACTTTTGAGAATGCCTATGATTTCTAAAAGAATTAGCACAAATCCACTCTATATCCTTTAGCATCCTTTTTGAGATGCTCATAAGTTATATTTATTTCAAATTCCTCGCAATTATGATTTGAAACTTGGTTCTTGGATTTGACAATCCCGCAATTTCAGATTTGTTAATTTTTACATGATGTCTATGATTTGTTTGAAATACGGGAAATCTCAAATTGTACATTAGAATCCCACATTACTGATTAATGTATCCCGCATTTGTTTGTTGGGTTTTGTCTTTTGTTAGTTGAGTTATCTGCTCAAGAGATTTGAAATTTGCCAATTTACATAAACCAAAAAAAGTCAAATTAAATGGTTGCTTTTATTAAATATTTTAATTTTCACTCAGCTGAGTTGTCCGCAAAAGTGATTCAAAATTTGGACCAAGGATTTGACAATCCCGCATTTTTACGTTCAGGTTCTGAATTTACAGTATTACATTTTTGAGATCTTTGGGGTCAATCTGTTGCAACCGAGTTTCCAGCCTCGCCTGCTAACGTATCTTACGATACACAGGGGGCGCTCGATGAGCCGCCCCTTGATGTATCTAACGTTATGGATTAATCTGATGGCAGCATCAAATGGCGGGTACTTCATCCCAATTAGGAGTGTTGCCAATTTGACCTGCTGATCCCCGCACAAGTTATTCCTCAGCTCCGAACCCTACATGGAACTCCCCACTATGCCACCCCCTTGTGGCTTTGTGGCTTCCCCATATAGTATATTAATCACAATATTCTACAATAAACGATACCTTATTCTTATTATTCTGTCCTTTCTATTGGACTGTTGTCTTCCCCAATTCCAAGTACTGAACTCTCATTGGATCAGTTGCAACAAATCTATGGTACCATGTGTATTGCTGGTTTTTTATATCTGAAAATGTCCAAGGTAAAGTGTACAATCAATCAAAAAAGTGTCAGCATCCAGAGTATGACATTATTAAAAACAAAACTTGCACTTTACTATAGTGTTGACATGGGCACTGTTACTGTTTATACCACGGTGACAGAGCATCAGGAGGCAGCCCTGAAATAGAGATACCTTCAGCTTGATGTACATGAAGAATGGGATAGCCCTACTAGGGTAGCATCAGTGAAACAACATTGGTGGTGATGGGTGGTGCCATCAATACAAGGGTGAGATTGATGGTGGCATCTGAGTCAGGATTGATACCTATGGTAGGTAGAAAATAACTTTGTTAAAGTCAGAAACAACAGTAGAAAAGAACCACAGCTTAAGGGAATTAGGGATAGGAGGGTTGATTTACAGGATTGATATCTATTCTTTAAAAATAACTTTGTTAAAGTCAGAAACGACAGTAGAAAAGAACCACAGCTTAAGGGAATTAGGAGGGTCAATTTACAGGATTGATACCTTTGGTAGGTAGAAAAGGTGCATGCTGGATTAAGCTGAGAAGTGCCTTTGGCTTGAGAGTTCATTGGTTGTAATATTTTTGAAGCGAGCGTTAAATGGCTTGGGTTTTAAGGTAATTCAATTGATTGGGGTTAAGATTTGGATTTATCTGGGGTTGGGGTTCTTTGATCTCGTACAGCTATGCGTATAAGGATTAACGCTGGGTATCTAAATTCGATGCATTTGGGTCATTATTTTAGAGATTAGGCCATTTTCTAATGCACATGCTGCTCAAGTCGCAGCATAACACAGTTCGATTTTGAAAAAGTAACTAATTACACAATTTATATTTAAAACATTAATAACTCAATGAAAAATTAATATTTTTTCACACTGTAAACTATCAAAATGAAGCTAAGAATCTTATCTTTCTATTGGTGTAAAAATTTTAATATGTATACTATGCTCAATATTAAAGCGAAAGTAATTTAAAAGAGCATAATCCAGATTTTATTATATGATTATATCTAATGATATAAAGTAGATCACTTCAAAGCTAATAAATACTCTTTTTTGAATACACAATAGATGTTTTTTATTTGACGAAATTAAAGATAAGATTGAGAGCTTTATTTTCGCATTTTATTTTATTTAAAAAGCTCAATTCTCTAGGATTTTATGATAGTTTGAAGTTAGGATGTTTTTATCACTGTTTAGATTGATTTTAAGGTTCAAGTGAGCTTCGAACCTCAAATTGAGCATTCTTTAAATAGAATTCTTTAATATTTTATCATTTAAAAATATGCGGAAGAGTTACAATTAACTGAATACATCATTTTAATTGATTTGCATTGATTACAAAGAGGATATGATGTAATAATAATGCTTAGCTGCTTCACATATATCACTTGTGCATGAAAACTGGGTATTTAATTAATTTCTGCAAACATAAATTCAAGTTCAAACTATAATAAAAGCTATCACACCATTTCTTTCAGAATGGTGTCATTTAGCTTGGTATATAAGAGCTAAAGTACCACAGAGCTTCTAATCCAAATAACCCAATTCAAAGACCACATTCTGATCATAACTACTCCATCATTAAGGCACACATCAAAGATCTGACCTAATTACAGATTCAAAATACCACCATGTCCTCAGTTAAATTTACTTCTTCCATGCTACCCTTTTTTTCCTTGGGAGCTTCAACAAAAAGAGAGAGAATTGCAATGTTAAAAAAGGCATTCCTCTTTATTGCTGGTGATGATCTTGATAATTTCATCAAGCACTTCCTTACTCAAACTGAATTTGGGAAAGCTCAGTTCCTGCCAACTATTCAAAATCAAAAAGGCAATGAGTTCATTGAAAACTTAAAGGATCTCATGAAATCTTCTCCCCAAAAACATATCCCAGCCTTGCGATCTCTGGTTACTTCCAGTTACTCTTTAAAAGAGCTTAATGATATGGGGTTTAATATAACCAAAAGTGAGTTTGAATACTCAAGAAAAATAAATAAAAATAAAAATGTAAGCTTAAACAAAAAAAGCCAAAAAAATAATAACTATTCATTAAAAAAAGAAATAACTAAAAAAATAATTAAAAAATTGCTGGAAAATTCTTTTGAAACAAGCCAGTTTACAAAAAAAGTGCCTGAAAAAATTTATAAAGATATAGAAAAAGAGATGAGTAATTACTCAACTGAAATTAAATACTCTCTACTTAAAACAAAAAAAGAAATATATGAAAATATGAAAATAAAAAATGAAATTTCAGTTTCAATTTCCACTTACTATAAATTAATCCCTAAAAATATAATAAAAAGTAAAAAACAAACCAATATGTGCAATATTTGTAATTTAAAAAATTCACTAGAAAAAAAGAAGGAAGAATGTGAAAGTAAAAACTTACCATTACCAGAATCTATATACAATGACTTAAAGACTATTAATCAGCACCAAGACTTTTATGTTCATCAAAATTGTGAATATAAAAAAGATATTAATGAACTAGATGATGAGTCTTGTGTTGTAGTTATAGATTATAAAGAAAACTTAAAGGTTGGAGGTGGTCCAATTAAGACCAATAATTGTTTTTATTCAAAAAAACCAATCTCATTATTAGGGTTTGCATTAGTTTTTAAAGAAAACAATAAAATTAAATATGAATATCATGATTTTTTGTCTCAAATATTATCACATGATTCTTTATTTTCAGGTGAATGTCTAATAAGTCTTCTTAAATTAGATAGATTTAAAAAAATAAAAAATATAAAAGTATGGACAGATAATGAAAATCATTTTAGATCATATGAATTTTTATATTACTTATTTAAAGAGGCACCTAAATATATTAAGGGTTCCATAAAATATAACCGTTTTGTTGAATGCCATGGAAAAAGCATTGTTGATGGTCACTTTGGTGTAATATCAAAAATTTTAAAGGAAAAAGAAAATGTACTTTATATTAACAACATTAATGATCTAAAAAATATTTGTGAGAAAGAAGAAAGAAGAAAAGAATTATACAATTCATCTTTAACTGGTTCAATTGTTTCCCAAAAAGCATTTTTTTATATTTATGAAAGGAAATTTAGGCCTATAAAAAGAGAGCTTGAAGTTAAAAATCTGCGCATTAATCTTTCATATTTGATGAAAGATGGGAAGTTATATACTTCACCTTTAACATTTGAAAGCTTCTCAGAATATTCTGAGATATTTTATCATTTGAAATCACGTGATGATACCAGAGAAACAAAAATATCAGAAGATGCTAGTAGTGTATTGGGGCAAGTTCATGAAGTAGGGCAGCTTACTAGAGGGTGTATTTTAAATAGAGTTATCAGTCTTTCAAAAACAACAACCTTTTTTTCTGAAACAAACTAAGAATATTTATGATGAGCCAAAGATAGGGTAATAGCATTTATAGCTTTGGGGCTGCTATTACTCTCCCATGCAACTCATCATAAATATTTTTGGTTTGTAGTAGCACTTAAGATATTTTCAGTAGTACTATAAGTTGCAATTTTCAATTATAAAATCAATGAATTATTTTTTAAAAAATCACCCAAGCCCAAGATCAATTAAATATTTGGGATTGATTATATTTTACTCTTTCTGAATAATTTGAATATGAATAATGTGATTAAGTTATAAAATAACCAATCTGGCGCCTAGGCATAACAAGAAAAATAATGTCCCATATATAATAAAGTTTGGGTAATTTGCTGTAGAATAAAAGGGCTGGGTTGCGTGAATGCGGTTTCTAATCCAATTAGACTTAGTCATAAGGAGTTATACTGGCGACAGATGAGTATGTTAAGGACCCTGTATAAAGGTTTGGTAAAACCTAGGGTGAGCATCTATTGAAGGTAGCTGAGAAGGATTAGGCTGACTTTTAATAGAGGATCTATTCAAGCTTTGAGGTGGCGGTGTCTACATTCATATCTTCAAGGGAACGGTTCTTGCCCTCGATGCCAAAGGCAGCCCAAAAGAGGGACATGATAAGACCTGCACCAAAGAATGCCATAATGATGCCCGAAGCACCGTAGATGTTGGCCAGATCGGTTTCACGAACCTTGCCGGTGGCTCTCAAAACATTGGCCATGGCTTCTTGAGATGCTCGGACCTTTTCACCACCTGTGTTGTGGAATATATGGTTAACCAGGAAAGGCGAAGCACCAGCTGCAATACGCCCAGCTGCAACCGAGAGTCCAATACCAGTAGCACGCAGATGAGTTGGAAAGGCTTCGCTCAAGGAGAGATAAATCGTCATGGAAGCAGTGGTGTAGCTGAATTGATAAAAGCAGTGAGCAGCAGTGATTAAAGGGACACTTTTAGACATATAAGCAGGGATAAAGCAGCCGACAGCAATAATGGCTAGAGTATAGAAAATGGGAAGAAGGACCTTTCGCCCAACAACATCGACAGTAAGAGATACAAGGATAAACCCAGGAATAGTACACAAGACTCCATATAAATATACGAGAGCTACGTGATCCTCAACAATATAAACATCAGGGAAGATACCTAGAGACATTAAGTTTGACTCGCCATAGTCAGCAAAAGCCTGAGAGGCATTAAGAACCATGCCAAAGGCAACTCGGAAAGGGTATTTGGTGAAGATTTCACCCAGATTTCGTTTCATCGAGTACTTGGAATGAGCTTGGAAGGGTACCTCATTTTCCAACTTTGTAAGTAGATATTGATTATCGGGTTGACCCGCCATTATTTCAATGCTCTGGACTAGTGCTTCTGCCTCGGCATATCTGCCCTGAACAAGCAGCCATCTTGGAGACTCGGGAAGAGAGCGACGGGCATATAGTACAAATATTGCTGCAGTTCCACCTAAAGCAAACCCCACACGCCATGAATAGCTACCATCCAAGTATCTAAGAAAGAGCCACTGAGTAGCATTTGCTAACAGAGCACCAACACACCAAAGCCCATTAACGGCAGTAGAGGTTTTACCGCGGTGACGTGCTGGGATAAACTCAGCAATAGTAGCATTAACCGCGACGTATTCTGCACCAACACCGATAGCTGTCAAAAAGCGAAATACCAGGAAAAAATAGAAATTAAACGAGCAAGCAGTGATTATAGTCATGATAGAATACCCTAGGATTGTGACAACAAACGCCATCTTTCGACCAAATCTATCCGTGAGATACCCGAAGCTTATGGCCCCGACCAGAGCTCCGAGGAGCCATACAAAGGTTATGGCACTAGCCTCAGTACTGGTTTTGACTTCGAAATGCACTTTGAGTTTATTCATCACAGCGGACACAATGCTCGACTCAAAAGCATCGAATGCCCAGCCAGTTGCCAGTAGACCTGCCAGTTTGGTATGCCATGGACTCCAATTGAGACTGTCCAGCCGCCGAAGAAGGTCGTTAGGGTTGATGTCCTTTACATCAGTCGGGCGCCCCCGAGGTAAGTCGTTTAGAATAATTTCTTTTGCATGACCCATTTCTCGCTTGCACCCAGGCTGATTCCTCTATATATCACTCCTCAAATCTCTGAAGGCAGGCTCTTATGTGCAAAATAAAAAGGAAAACTTGAACCAGTAGTTAATAAATTCCTAAACCAATTTAAGGACAAATAATGTAAGGGTTTAGGCTGCAAACCCTATACCATGTGAATGATTGGCTCGCCTTCATAAATCCTAATTGCGGATAAAATCATACTTCTACACTGTGGTTAATTCTATTGGTTGGATCTGTATTTCAAGCAATCAAATATCGACAACAAACCAATGTGGGTCAAATATTTTCTTTGCTTTGCCAATGTCTTCTTGGATTGCAGTTAACGATTACCAGATTTAGTTGCGGTTTAATATCATTTAAAGCACGTGTACACTTAACAAGCAACTGCTGTGAAGTCGTTTTACTTTCACTTCAAATGCCAAAGGAGTTTTATAGGGCTTTTCGTTTAAAAACAATACACATTGGTCCCTAGTGTACCAACCCCCGAGTAAATTTAACTCCCTCAGATCAACACGCAAAAATGGCGATTCCCTACAAGTCTTAAACCATCCCAACTCACCACACGATACATCTGCCGAATCTAAATATCTATCGAGAACTTTCTAATCAGCCTAGAAATTTTAAACCAACACTTCTCATCACGTTGTGATGGATTCTAAGACGTTTAATGTACCAATTTATTAGAGTCCATACCTTTAAATTATATGAATTGATGAATGAACCTCTATTATTCTAGTTCATCATTATGTCATTAAGAGTTGGCATGAATCTTAGTGGTATAAATAGAGGCATCTCCCAATATTTTCGTCATCATTTCAATTATTGAATAAAGCTTCATAGGTGGAACGTTGCCTTGCGTACTTTGGTTTTATTTAATAGAACATCGTCACGTGTATTTTAACGTGTGGCTCAGGTATTTCCACAATTCCATTTGTTTTCTTGGCATTTGGATGCTTGAAACCTACAGGCCTGATTCATGATCCCATAAACTATTCAAGCCTCCCACTTTAATGGCACTCGTTAGCTTGGATCAGTCATCAATCTATTTCCACTGGTCGCTCATAAACCCACGTTTAAAGGGGTACAGCGATTATTCCACCAGCAAGGAGGTTGAGTTTAACTTGGGAGGAACACAAACACATTTCAATTAAAAAATAGATTTAAGAAATAGATTTAAAAAATATTTTTCAAAATCAATAGGCTCAAGCCAAGGGCATCTAAAAACGCCACGACGAATAAAAAAGGTGAAATTCACTTCAGCATTAATCAGGGCGCGGTGGGTCTTCAGGAGCTCTAATTAACCCATACTCTCCACCGATATAACCAGCTACAGACTTATGCGATAAGTGAAGCTTGGAGCATGCCCGTTCTAGTCCTAGACCTGTCTAGATTGTATATATACATACCCTGAACCAAAACCTGCATAGCTGATATCCAATCAAGTAGCTCTCACCAAAGTCCCTGTGGCAAAAAGCTCCACCGCCATACGGCCAGATTTAGGACAGCACTTTTTTTATTCTTTGCCAGCAATAACACCCGTTTAAGAATCAAGAGATCAATAGGTTTATATCAATCTTGCAGTTGATCCATTGCCTGGTGATCGACACTGAATTTAGTTTCAACCAAGTGACAGCGATTTATAAACCATTGTAGCTTACACATCAGTTGATAAAAACAGACCAAACTCTGTATAAAATGCATAGAACTCACATGCTATATAAAAATGCAACCAGTTGAGATAAACAAAATTGGTTCAGTCACAAAACCAAAGGCAACTGGTTCCAGTTGAAGGTCAATTTGCTCAACAAAAGTTCCATTTATCCAGGTCCAGATTACAAAAATAGTCAAATACCCAATCCTGAAACTGAGACAGCAGACAAAAGTAACCCATATCCAAAACAAAAATAAACCAGTCACATTTAAAAGCATCCTACATCAACCATGATATTGATCATGTAAAAAATGCTACAATCAGAGGAAAATTTTAGTTCATTCACAAAAGCCATATTTTCAAATACAAAAAAACTCCCTTTTTGACAGGCTTGATCATTTTTGTGACCCAAAATAGAGATGTGTCTGTCACAGAAATCCTGATCAATTATGGTTGATGGTACATCTCCCCATCTGTCATGGATGGCATCTCTTCCAAAAGAAATCATAAACTTCAGTTTGCAGAATCAAGCCTGGAACTCTCCCCTAATGAGTCTATGAATTTCACAGGCACTCAGGCTGCCCACCCATGTTTTTTGAAGTTAGCCAGTGAGCAAGCAGGAACAGTCATTAGTTCAACCCTGGTTAATCACATTAATCCACAGCTGAATTTTACTGATGTCTCTTTACTTGTGAATAAAAACCATGAGATGGCAATGAATTTGGATCAATCTAGGCTGCCAAAGTTTCAGGATTGCTCCAACATGCTGAACAATATATTCATTTATTTACACCTTACTGGATCACCACACCACAAGGTTATTCAATCCAACATCACAAGTCATGATCCAGAATGAGTTAAGATTCAGCCTTTGGATCATGCTTCAAACCTGGATTTAGAGTTAGAACTTAACACTCAAAAACAAACATCTAATTAGCTTGAGACAATTTTCAAAACAAATCCAAAGCTGAGAGAACAGCGGTTGAACTTGAAACCACTTGAAGAGGACCCAAAAACAGATCAACAGCCACAGCCAGAGGAACAAAGTACCAAGGGCCCAGAACATAACTTTAGACTCATCTAAAACATCAACTATATCTCACACACCAAGCTGATTGGCAATTGGCATAAGTCTCCCCACTTTTCAAAACATTATCACTGGCAATGTTTTAAACCTAAAGATGGTTAGGCTGCCCAATTATTTGCTACATCATCCAAGTATAAAATAAACAATAAGTTTTAGTGATAGCCTTGTGCTATTATTGAGTCTGAAACTCATACTACTAGATTGAATTAGATCATACTATTGTCAAAACATCAGGATTGACTTGCCAACAAGGTTTCAATTGAGCAGGTTTGTGACCCGCAATCCAACTTTCCTGCGACCTGTGCCCAAACAAGGAAGTTAACTCAAATTTTTAAAAGCAACAACAAGATCAAACAATGATCCTATTTGATGGATGACTTAATTTGGCACCTGATCCTTTATCAGGAACAAGCCACCCCCTTCATCATCCAACTGAATGGGCTACATAATCATGTTCCTCTTAAGACTTTCACAACAACTATATAACCCCTATCACCAAATAAAGATAATTATCTAGTTTTCAATATTTTCCCCCTTGTAACTCTGCTAAAATAGCATAGTTACAACACCATTCAGGCCAAAAGTTTAATTCACTGCCCTCTTTGGCTTTAGATAAGACAATCTTTTCTTGCTGTACAAAAAATCCTCTCAAAGTTCAGCTAAGCCACTCAATTTATGTGAGGATCAGGCCCACACTGCTGATGAAATTTTTTTGGTTGTATATGCTGTGAATGCTTTATCTCTCACTGCCTCTTTCACAGAAGAAAACCTGATTAATTTAGACTATTTACTAGCCTGGTGTCAACTGTTTTTGAAGAGCATTAGAACCGCCCAATCAAATCAATCCACATTGGTTTCTCTAAAGTCAATTAATTTACAAGGTTCTAAAGGCAACTCTAGCCAATCAGAGGGTGGCTCAGAAATTAATTTGAAACTCTTCAGCTCCCCTGACTTAGGTCAGCAAAAAATTTATCCTGGCCAATCAGACTCCAGTCAGTTGGTCATGGGATAGCCCAGTTAACAACACATCTCTTAAACATAGCCAGAGGACTTTTAGTCCCCTGCTAGTTGATTTTCTACTCACATTAAAGTTTAGAAGTTGTGTTGTAACATTTTATAAATTTTGTTAAGTTTGAACTCTTGTTGAGTTTCCTAAGAATTTTTAGAAGTGTTAGTCATTTTCTATACATATATTATCTTTCTTTGGCGTTGTTTGAACCCAGCTTCTTCCCCAAAACCCCTAAGAGGAGCGCCAGCGTATAGCTATCACCTTGAGTGTTTGCCCTCTCAAACTGTTGCTTCAAACTTGAACTCTAACTTAACCTTTAATATAATTAACTACTGTTACCTTGTATTTTCTTTGATTCTACTCAATTTTGAGCCCACTTTTGTCCCAGGCACTGGTAAAGCCGCCTGAGATCACCCCCAAGGCTGCCCAGATCATTCAAATAATTTAAAAAGCAGCTGGCTTGTAGCTACTCTGGTTCAAAAAACTTATACATTAAAGAGGGCTAAAAGTACTACCTCCTGATCCTAAATTTTCTGGAGATTGTAACCATGATACTTCCTGTACTCAAGTTTGTGGTTTTTCTCCTGGCCCTCCTTGTGATGCTCCTGTGGACTACTTGCTCATATCTTTGGTCCCGCATCTCCTCTTTGGCTTGCCTTGTGAGTGATGTCCCACCTAGTCTATTAAACCTCACTATTGGTCTTCTTTTCTCTGAAGAAACTCTTGTTAAGAGTCTCATCTGCAACAATCTGGACCTGTACTCTTCAGAATCCCCTGTACTTGCCTCATCTGCTGAGGAAATACCTGTGTCCTCTTCTCTTCTCCTGGAGGATGAAGCCTTTGCACTTCTGTTGACGCATGAGTCCCCAGTTTGCGCCCCCTCTTGTGCTCCTTGGTTGGTTATCAGTCTTGTGTTGATGGGACTGAACTCCTACTTTACTCAAATGTCCCCGGTGTCTTCCATCTGGTCCTCTCTTAGTGATGCTGTCCCAGTGATTCACTAGGTGGCATCCTGGTGGTTTGTCTCACCAGGATGGGAGCTAAACTTAATTAGTTTAGCCCCCCTCTCTCACAAAAAGATGAAGCTCATGCTTCTGGTTTCCTTGCCCTCACTTATGAGAGATCCTGCACTATCATGTTTTAACAAGTACCACCAAGAACCCAATCTAGACTACAACAAGTTTTCTGCCTCTACACATGACCAAGTCTATTTTGAGAATCCTAGCCTGAACCTGTACTCCAAGTCTTCTCTGTCCTTTTCACTGCCATTCACTATCTCTTGGGATGTATGAGTGTGAGAGAAGGGAACTAAACTAACTAAGCTTGGCTTTTATTCTGGGAATAAGAATCACCAAGATTCCAACCAGTATAGCACTGGGATAGCCGCTCAAACAGGAGTCTATAGGGACAAGGACAGGGGTATTAAAAGGTGATATGCATTCAGCCCTATCAGTAGCAGACCAGACAGTACTCATGGAGTACATTCAGGGCTGCAAACAGAATATATGGGTGGATCTTGAGCTAGGGATGAGTCTGCTTAATACTGGGGCAACAGAACCTGGAGCATCTTAATGAAAAATATTTTAAGGACTGGGGCAACTAAGAAAAATTTCATATTATCAGATGTGAGGCTCTTGACAGCGCTTTCCCAGCAGAAAAAATGGCACAGACCCTATCAGATAGGTCATCAAGGAGATACAAGAGCCTACTGAGGGTTTTTCTAACAGAGAGGGCAGATGAGAAAACCTGTACCCAGAGGTGCAGTGAAGTGGTTCACAACAGAAATAGTGCTGGGACAACACTAAAGACCAAAAATTTCACTGCTAGGACCAAAGTTTCAAATCCCTCAAGAAATTCAAGGGCCTTCAGTGATGATGGCAGAATTCTGAGGGGAATTTTATCTCAAAATAAGTAGCTTGCAAGGAAATCAGGGCCTTTGGCACTTGATATTGAAGCTAAAGACCAGGAGTGCTGTGAAAAAAGCCTTTAACAGTTAAGTAATGAAAGCCAAAGTCAAATCAAAAGCAAAAATTAAAGATTTTGAACAAAAAGTAAGAAATTATAACCCTAACTAACTTAATTCAAGATTTGAACTTAAAAGCAGGAGTGTAAACATGTTCTAACAGTGCTTTACACTAACACTCTCTTTAAAAGAATTCAGGAGACTGCCATAAAGCAGTGGGTGTAAAGAGGAGGTAAGAAGAGCTCAAATTTTACTAATGTTGCAACATCTTTGATCACTCCCTCTCAGGAAAGCAATTTCCCGATCAACTCCCCAAATGATTCCCTAACTATTCAATAAGTTATTGACACTCTTATCATTTTCCCATCTATTACAGGGATCAAACATTTTGAGTCCTAAGAAGAACACTACTTGGACAAGCCCCATGACCTAAGAGGAACAATTCTTGGATAATGTCATGAATGTCATTTCTACCAAAATAAGTGGAAAACTCCAACTAGGAGAATCAAAATAAGGACCTGATTCTGAGGGTTGTGGGGATCCTGCAGGCCCTCAGGCCTCCCACCCGTGTTTTTTGCGGTTAGCCAGTAGAAGAGCTGAAACAGGCATTGGATCAAACCCAATTAATCAGGGGAATTTGCAGGTCCGCCTGGCCACAAATTTGCAGGAACAAGCTGGATTATTGAAAGTGCTAAACCAATATGATGTCACTCCTGTCATAGTTGATGGGCCATCCAAAAAGGGGTTTGCTGCTCAGCACAATGAGCCAAAACCCAAAGGGAATCATGATGATTGGCTAGAAACCTGGGGCACCGGGCCATTTTTTTAAAAACAAAAAAATTATTTATTCTGGGGCACCAGGCCACATGATCCCCAGTCATGTAGTGACCCCAAAGCCACTTCTGAAGATGTGCGGCTTATGGAGCAAAGATTGTCCTGGCTTAGGGTTTCCGGAGGTCTCTTGGTCTCTGATGGCAAGAACTCCGGTGGCAATGATGAAGGCATGATGAGGATGTGTATGGACAATCAGATGGAGATCATTCCAACAGAAGATATGACAGGCCTGAAGGATCAGAATGGAGCCAGAACTCTCAGCCCAGAGAGAACTGAGCAAACTCAGCCATCAGGTGATGGGCTAGATTCCAAACTTAGCATTTTAAATGGTATTTAAACCCTGTAAGGTCTTGACAAAATGATATTGTCATTCTGAAATAAATAAGATTATGGGACATTGGTTCTACCAACTTATTCCTTATTTTATCTTGGTTGTTTTCCATTTTACTACTGTTTTAACCAAAAATCTTGGGCAGACAGCCCACATTCCTGAGGAAGCTCTCAAAACCTGGCCTGCGTTTTATCGTCCTCCTGGAGCACCCTTTGGTCCACTGCATTTCTCTGACTACCCCCTTAAGCCAGAGTATCAGGAGTTGACCATGAAGAATACCCCCAACCAGACCACCTGGCCCAACAGATTACCCCACAAACAGCTTTCCACAAAGGTGCTTGGTGCAAACAACCAGCCCCCAAAATCTGTGTGAAGTATAACTATCTGCCTGCCTACCAGATAGATATGAAAGCACCCCCAACACCTAAACCTGACCGCCTACACCTCACCCCAGGACTGTCTCCACCCACAGCCAACCAATATGCAGGCATCAACTACATCACCTTGGTTGGGTTATTTGACACTATGGTACCTGCCGCTATACCCTGGGCCTTGGTGGGACAATCAGATTCTTATCTCATCAAGTTAGCACCCCTCCTATGACAGGCTCTACCTTCTTCCCAACCGCGCAAGTTGGCGGCTGAGGCTAACAGTCCCTCCCCTGGGATGCAGTATCCTGACAGATAAGCCTAATGACTGCCATGACATGCATGGATGGTATGTGGCTTCTCATGATACTATATAATACTCTAAACTCATATCAAATAAAGTATCATTCTTTTCTTAATTTTCCCCTTTATCTTGTTTATTATACTTCTCAGAAGTATATACTTGGTACTAACTAGTTTTAGGGAGGAGAACCATTAAAATGTGCCCAACAATAAAATTAGTTTGCAGAAATCAATCTTTAATATTCAGAATTTATAATCAGGGACCCAAAATGGGCCTGCTTGTTTTTTAAGAGAATGTATTCTTTGCAGGTGAGCCATCAGAAATAGGGAGCCTCCTGGTTGGTTGGAGACAATTTTTTTCAAACCTGAACCAGAAGGGCAGGAAAGTTTTGGGATAATATTCAGGAATGAATCTAATTGGCTGTGAATGATAGGGTGTGTAGTTAGATTCAGAGATCTAAATTCTGTACAAAAAGGCCCAATGTGGCAGCCCCTGATAGGTTACGCTGAATTGAATTTAGGAGTGAGCAACACTCAATTAATAAGTAATCTAAACTGATTAGTGTTTACTCAGTTGTTGGGCAGAAAGAGTGAGAAAGAGAGGGAGATTGAGAGGGGTATGCTAATAAAAATATCTTATCAACTGTGTGCGCCAAGACATTCAGGAAATTCTGGGGCTTGACAGAATTTTTAGGGCTTTTTTTGGTGCGGGAATTTTATCCTGTATAAGGCCAAAGAGGAAAGTGGCTTTACAGTAGGCATCAACTCTGTGAGTTTTTCCAAGAAACATGGCATAGTTACTTAGCTATAGAACACAGTAACAATTTTGAGCATCTTCTGCTATTAACAGTTTAATGATACTGTGACTCTTCATTGTTGTCTTGCCTTTTGTCATCACTAATGTAAGTGTCAAGGATCCAATAATTAGGGAGCTTTTCTTCAATTGAGTGAAAAAGAGCTTTCAAGTTAAACTTAACTAGATTAGAGCCTACTAGAATTTCTATCATTAACATATGAAGTAGATGATCTAGTAATCAGAATCTTTCCAGGAAGAGTGTAAAGTGATTTAACAAATAGTATACACTGGTGTATCCCAAGACCAACCAAGGGGCCTTGGGATGAATGATAGGAGGGAAGCAAGCAGTTTTAACATAGTGAGCATGGCAGTGGTGTGGAACAAATTGATACCAAATAGAGTCTTCAGATTTATTAGTGGGAGTTGGTTCTGGAGTTTTGAAGTTCACATTTGCCTGGCCATACCCTATTAACAAACATAAAACTCACAAGAGGAGGAGTTTAATGTTATTAGGGATGGACTCAATTATTGTCAGGAATCCACTCCTAAGGAAGGAGAGAGCCTAAGTAAAGTAAAAGAGCAGTGGGATAAAAACCCACCAAAGATAATCCTACAGTAATTCCAACCATCATTGTATTCACCAAATAGCCTCACAATTTATAAAAACCTAAGAAAGGAGCAAAATAAGTCAAACCATAGTATACTGCAACGTAAGTTAAGACATACCAAAGTGCTCCAGGATGGATCACAGGGGAGGTAAAGGAGGAGGTGGTGTCTTATCACAAGTAGGCAGAATCTGATGCTTGGTGTAAAGGTAGTCCCAAGCTAAAGTCTTGGTGGTATTCTTGACCCGGATATTTGAGTCAAACTGATAACATTCAGTAAAGGGGAACCAGAAAGAGAGGCAGAAGAAAAGCAGAAGGAATTTATGCTTTCACTGCATCTGAATTCAATTTAAATTTAGAAACTACTAATTTAGCAAAGGAAAGAATATAGCAATCCAAATTTATTTATTCAGGAAATTGAAGTTGTTAGAGCACTGGGAAAAGCCCAATACTACTTACTAAATACTTGTGGGTTGGATTGAGAATGTGAAATAATGTGAGGTAAAATTTGGGGTGGAAGGTTTATCCTGTGGCTACTCTCTGGTTGGTCACTTTGGTCTGGCTTCAGCCAAGCAGACTGCAGAATACAGCTTACAGCAGCCAACCCTACTAGTTAAACAAGGAATAAGAAACTATGCAGGTTGGTCTGGGTTTGATTTAACCAAACTGGTGTTGTGATTGGAACTTTCTCTGCATCATCATCAAGCTTAGTAATTGATTAATTATCTTGACTCTTTTCCTGTGCTGGTTGATTATCATTGATAGAGGTAGTATCTGTGGATCTTTGATTGACTGATTTTTGGTTACAGAGTATAGGGACTTTAATCATTGGTTTGATTGGGTTAGAAGCTGTAACAGCACCTGCTTTTGCTTTTGAGTGGCTTGGTAAGTTTGAAACTGATTTAAGTACTGATTGATTATTATATTTAAAAAATCATTTTTTAAAAGGTTCTAAGTTCAATCCCTGAAAACAATATACTGTATTTAAGCTGTTCTGATGTTGCTCTGTCTTTAGGTGTCAAGATTTGCCATCCAAAAGTCCCAAAATCTGTATTTTTTATCAATGCACACCATTAAGAATATGTGAGGCAGCCAAGGCTTAGAAATTGATTTAACTTCTTGAAAAAGTTCCAAAAGACAAGATTTTTCTGTGTTAGTGCCAGATTTAATGATCATATTTAAGCTGTAAGGATTGAAAATCCTTACAATTATCTACTAATCAGTTAGAGTTTAAAAAATAGGCTTTACTTGAGATTTTTTGAGAGGAATGATATTGTTGGAGCAATTTTCTCAGGAGGAAATAGTCAGCTTAAATACTGAGTGAAGATGTGAGAGAGACATAACTGTTACCAATAGTTTTTGCAAGAGTTGGTAAAAAAATATTGCCTTGTAAGACTGCAGCAAGCTGCAGCCTGCAATACAGGAAGAAGTAAGGTTGGTTTTTACATGTGGCCTACAATTTGGTATCTTACTTTGGTCTGGGGTAGTTTTCTGGGTTAGATGTGAGCTATTTTCTTGACTTGGTTGGATTTCTTTATCTTATTGATAATTTGGTGCCCCTGCATGTTTATTGGATTGTTTGGTGCAATTTTTTTTACTCTTATTGAATGGCTTTGATAATTTAACACTTTCAGAGCCATTTATTGTTAATTTAATGGTATTAAAGTTGTCAGCATGATTAATTAAGCACTGGAAACCTTGATTTATTTTAGAATTTATATTAAGATTGAAGTTTTTGCTTTTGTTTTTTCTTTGATAATCATTAATAAGTTTGTTTAAATGTTTCAAACACATTTCTAAGTTGTTTTTGTTAATCAATTCATTAAAAATTGTTGTCTCTGCTTCTGCATTTATAAATGCAATTTTATTGTTGATTTTCTTGGATCCAATAATTGTAGCTAATTGTTTCAGAAATTTTTCCTTTGTGAAAGTAATGTAATTTCTTACAGTAAGGCTCATATGTAATATCCAGAACAGGCTTAATTTTCTCTATAAGACTTATAAAAATAACATCTCAATGGTATAAAGAGTTTTATACAAAGGACACTTTCTCATTGGTGGTGTCATTTAATGTTTGGGTGGTGCTGACCTTGGTGTGTTTCCTAGACAGCTTTGGTACTTTTGGGTTAATACTAACTGCTCTTCTAGTCTGGGTGCCCTGGGTTTATTGTGGTGTCTGTGTGGCTTAGGTTTCACCGTCTAACTTAGAATAACTTCTATTGTTCACCTCCTGGACTACAGCCACTCTGTTATTTGACCACAAGAGCATCCACATCTGTGGTATACTCCTTTGGCTCCTTGGTTCTGTTGCTGTGATGCATTTATTTTGGTATAAAAATAAAATTAAATCAGTTTATCTATAAATTTTTTTTATTGTGGCTTTAATTTGTATAAATTTAGTAGCATAAAAGCTTGCACTCACTACCATTTGGCTCAAATCAGGGGGTTGAATTTCTATATTCATTATTTTTGGTCATAGATGTGTACTTGTACCTGTTTATATTGATATATTGGATTTTTTAATAATTTTAATCCCAAAACAGACACTTGAAATATTTATTTCCATTTTATGTTCTAGATTGTATCTCTTAATTAGGGTTTACTAGTAACAGTGTTATAGATTCATTGATTTGCTTTTGTGAGATTAGGCTGATTGACCACAAATGATCAGGTTAATCATTGCACGCAGATCTTAATAAGTTACACACCATATTATCTTTGGTCATCATTATATTAATAGATATGGCAGTTATACGCTGTGTAATTGCTAGTTTATTATAATAGATGTAACAATTATACACTGTATTATCACTGATTGTCCCAATGTGATGTGATTATATGCCATATATTGCTTGCTTTATTATAATTGATGTAACTATTATACACTGTATAAACGTTAGCCAATATAGTGAATATCACTGATTACACAGCGTGTAATCACTAAATCATCAATTGTATATCACCTATTCTACCCTACTGGATGTTGTATCAACTCAGCCCCACACAGCCTGATGGACATATATGTTCATATCAAACAAGTGATATACAAATGGCTAAGAAATACCAAGTTTGGATCAGTATTACACAGCATATAATTGGGTTCCTTATTGGTTCAGGTCAGCATTACACTGTGGATAATCCTCTGAGTCACTAATGGATCAAGTCTGCTATTATACGGCGTATAATCCCTAATTTGACTTGTTGCATTAATAAGAAGAAGGTTTGCCAACCAGAAAAGGATCACTGATTAAATCCTGCAAATGGAAAACCAGAATTCTACCTTCCAATGTAGGAGGGCTGAACAGGGACAATTTCTAAGCATCAACTAAATACGGCGTAGTTTCCCAGCGCAATAATAGGCGTGTAAGATACAGCCAATTGATAAATAACAGTAGGCTAGCTCAAGAAGAGCGTAGGCTGTAGCTGAAGTGCCATGGACGCCTGCTAAGGCCAGTAGCATATCACGTGCCAAGGACAGCTAATCAGGATGGGCGTAGCCAGCAAAGATAGACCTATTGCAAAGGTAGCCACTGAGAACTGTCTGAAAGGAAAAGAACAAGGGTTGTTGCAATATATATTGATATAGACACCTGAAAGGATGAGGACAAGTTCATAGTTACACCTGGATAGAGTGCAGCTGCTGGCTAGATTGTACTCCAGTATCAATAAACGTAATTATATTCAAAGTTCTATTCTATTGTAGTCTGTAGTGCTATTGCATAGGATTAGGTAGAGTACATTGGCAAGGCTAACATCTATCTTTAGCTTTGAATATACCAGCAATATCACAAGTTGCTCAAAATTGGTGCTCACTCAAAATTGAGCCTCTGCCAATGCCACAGGAAACTGCCCCCGCCCGCCAAGGATTGTCCCTGGCACCACCTCTGCCTAGCTTTATCAACAAGCATGGGTACGAGATGGAATTGTCAGACAGTGAGTGTGCTCCTGTCTTTTCTGTGAGCAATCCTGTGGTTTTTCACCCCCCCACAACTGTCCCTTTGGTTGTGGCCCTGTTGCCCTCTTTTCCTGAGAGTCCTGCCTTGGTTGGCTCATACAATTGCACGCAGATTGTCAAGCTGGCTGAGACCTTACTTTGTGGATTCCGCCTCCGTCCCTCTGATTGCCCTGACCAGAATCTGAGCATATTCTTCCACTACCGGGACCAGGAATCTTGCTGGCAACTTTACTGGCTCTATTGTAACGCCTTATTCCAAGCTCTCCAGGAACGCCTTGCTAGTGGTGATCACGCTGTAGAGTACCTTGCTGGCTTTGTCCAGCCTTCTGTTAAATAGCTCCAACTTGTTGCTGCCTGCCAGAACCTCAAACTTTCATCCCTTGGTGACGCCCTCCTCTCCTGCCGCTGCGACTGGGCTGAGCAATGGGCCACAGCCAACGCCTCCTTTTTGGAGATGTGTGCTGTGGTCCTGGCTAATCAGTCCATGGGGGGAATGCACATGCTCAGATTGATGAACTGATTGACATATTGAACACAAAGTTCAGAGTCATGGTCCATGAAGCAATGGATGCACATGGAGCCTCTCTAGCATGACTGCAGGATGTCCACAAGTTTTGTGCCAAGTCGGAAAAATTCAGTGTAAGAATGGCAGACAACATAACCACTTTGGATCAAAACGTTATTGCCCTAGACAGAGAAGTAGAGCAGTTGGGCTCACGACTTCACCAATTTGAAAAGTACATTCTGGACAGCTTCCAGAGACTGGGAGCTATAGTTGACAACCAAGCAAAGCCGTCCTAATCATCTACACCAAAGCCGCTACCCTGCCCATACAGTGCAAAGATTTTTACACTTGAGACCAGAATAGCAACATTGGAGAGCACAATCCAAGGATACAAAGAGGAGTTTGCCAGAGCACATGAAACTATCATGGCACTACAAACGGAACAGCTGACACTGAGAGACGCCATTTCATGCCTTTATAAAACAACCATAACCGTAGAGTCTGAGCTCCGTCAGAAAAGCTGGCAGATGGTAAATGACAATGTCCACAATTGCCTGGCTAGGATGGAAGCCCAGATGCAGCTACTGGCAACAAAAGGCTGCAACTGCATCTCAAGCAGCCATCAGACTTCATCTTCAACGCGTACAAATCACTATGAAGACGCTGCCAATACCTCTAAGGAGGAAGGGGAATCACCAAACAGGGGGATTCCCGAGGTCTTCACAACCCTTCCTTCAAGAGAACCCTTCACACCAAAGGCAACACCTAGGGCTAGGCGTAGCTATACAGCAGATAGACAGTCTACTGCCTCCCCTTGCCAGCCCACTGAACCTACAGCCGTGAACAAATGGTTCAAACCCTTGAACCATCCTAAATTTGACAAACAAGGGAACATGCATTCCTTCCTGAGACTGTTTGAGATGGCCATGAGAGGCGCCAGCAACCACCAAAAGGGACCACACTCATCATCACACTGGACGCAACCAGCGTCAATCTAGTAATGCCACGCCTACCCGCAACCAACTGGACGTATCAAGAGGCTAGGCAGGCAGTGTTGGAAGAGTTTGGTGGTGAGGACATCCTCTTCACCAGGAAGTCTGAGTTTGGCGCAATAAAGTTCTCTCATGGCAAAACTCTACAGGAATTTGCAGAACAATTCTATCATGATGCACTGGTGCTCCTTGGCTCTGGTACAGTCTCCACCTTTGATATCCGCGCTGCAATGAAGCAAGCCATCCACCTGTACAAAGAGCTCCACAGAGAAATGGCCCCCACCTACGCCAAAGGCAAAGACATGTCGGAAATTGTAGACTGCCTTTGAAGTCATGCCAAGATGTTTGGTCCTCCCAACCGCCCTGAGTCCAAACAGCCTAAGCCAGCCTACAAGAAACCACATTTTCAGAAGGAAGACTCTGCTAAGCCCTCCGCACACCCTCTATTACAGTAGAAAATCAAATGGAAGGAATAATGCACCCACATAAAACCCAAAATCAGCAAAGAACCGCAGCCAAACCCCTAAAAGAAATTGACAATTTAAATGCTGTCATAGACAAAAAATGGGTCAAAGCTGGGGTCGCCCAAATAGCCCTCAAAAATCTGGACCTGCCTTATTTTTCCCCAAATAATTATGACAAGAAAATTACGCGTTATACGCTATTTGGGGATGGCAGCGCTTGACCCACTGGTTGCCAAAATTTCTCAAATTATGACGTCATTGACTTGAATTCTAGTGCAGGACCACCAACTGCTGAAAATATTCTTGTCAGCCAATCAGAAGCCACAGAATTCCCTCCTGCCCCATCCTGAACTCCCTTAACACTTTCCCATTTCCCCTCTAGAAACTTGTTTCTAGATAGCTTAATTTCACTGAAATAAAAGAAAGTTTCAAAAAAAATATTGGCTCATTTGGGGCTGTTTGCCCCCGTCCTTGACAGATTAGCATATATTTTCTTCAAGGCTGCCATTGATACCATGGCTGCACCTTGGCCCGCCCTTTACATGCTGACACCCTCAGATTCTCTCTCTAATTTACCCCTGCAAATAATTTTCATTTTGACAATTTTGACCTCCATCTTCTGCTACACGGCTACTGGTGCCAAGATGATTAAACCATCCTCCCAAGTTGGTCTTCTGTTGCTCAAGCAACTCATAATTTGTTTACTGTATCCTCATTGTTTGTACTTGAATCATGCAGCTCACCACTTCACTCTAACATCCTCCTGACGTGAAGGGCCCCTACTGCATTGCCTGCAACACTGCTGGGCACTGGAAGTCAAAGTGCCCATCCAACACCAAGAAGGTGCATGTGGTACAAGCCCACCCTGCTGGCACAGCTGAGGGAAAAGCAAAGGCGGGGTAGAAGAGGGAAATTCTACCTCTGCCAAATCCCTCAACATTCCCATCAAACCTGGCCCCAAAGACCACTGTCCCAAAGAGCTGTATGAAGACACAATTCATATGGTTGTATCCAATGACCTCTATGCTGTGACTACCTGATCCCAAAGTAAAGTCAAGCAAGAAGAGGCCTCCCTGGCTGGAGTCTCAAAGCCATATGCAGCCCGGCTACAGGATGCCAGGGAAAATTGTTGCTCACCATGTTCCAATGACACCCCAAACCTAAAGTCAATCCAAGTAGCTTTTCCCCTGGAAGAGCTTAAGTCTGCATACCCTGATATCTGCAAGAGTTTGCTCCAAACCTTGGAGAGTGACAAGGAGAATGGAATACACACATTAAAAAGCCTCAATGACTCTTATATTGATTGTACCTACATTGACATATCGGTTAACAAACATCACATTCAAGCCATAGTAGATAGTGGTGCTCCATTTAACATCATCTCTACTAAGATGGTGAAGAAATTGGGTATAGCCCCAGATGTTGACTACAGATCACCCTTTGGTACAGCTGGCAAGGAGCCCACGTACTCTGTGGGAGCATACAGTGCACTACCTATGCATTTTGGCTTTATTGTGGTATCTGCCCCAGCAGTTGTACTGCCAAACAGTACCTATGATTTTCTCATAGGCACCTCCTTCCTGGTAAAATATGGAGCCATGACACACTGGGGTCTTGCCACCTTCAAAATCCTCGGGCAGACCCTACCCTTGTTCTTCAGTAAGGAAGGTCAAGACACCACACCCAAACCCTGCAAATTTGTCAACCTGGCCTACGCCAACAGAATTGTCCCTGTAGAATACAAACTTGTCATGAAACATAGGCATAAACCTCCTACACAGATTCTGGAACATAAGGGTGTTCTGCTGAGGACCAGGTCTGCTTTTTCTCTGGAGCCTGGACACCAGAAGATTGCAGAGACTGGGTTGTCCATGGTTGTCCCTGAAGGGCTATATGGAGAAGTTGTTGAACCCTGGGGCCGTTCTTGCTTCAAACCGTGCATTGCGCCAGGAATTGTTACCCCTGGACAACAGGAGATACATGTCCTCTTGGCCAACCTCACAAAGAAGACACTTTCTATCAAGAAAGACCAAGTAGTAGGCTTCTTACACTTCTACCCCGCGGAGGAACTATCTGAGGTTAAGGGATTTGGTACGTTTGAGGAAATAGGTATACCGGACAAACCTGGACCAGCAGTCCACCTGACTACCCCCCTAGCTGAACTTTCCTCCCTTGGCCCTGAGGAGCAAGCTCAGGCATCTTTGCTGTTTGAGAAGTACCGCGCAATCTTTGCAGAAAGCAATCACAATCTGGGTTGTGCTGAAGGAGTAACCCACCACATCAATACAGGAACCACTCCTCTAATCCGCATGCGCCCTATACAACAATCCAAAGCAAACAAAGAAGTTGTCTTGGAAGACGTCAGCAAACTGCTGAAACGGGGCATGCTGATCCTGTCCAAAAGTCCTTGGGCATCTCCTATTCTGATTGTCAAGAAGAAAGATGGCTCCAACCAAGTTGTCATTGATTGTTGATGCCTCAACAAGGTCACCAAGAAGGACTTGTATCCCTTACCTCACATAGATGACACATTGGACTGCCTCAGGGGTGCCAAGTACTTCTCTGCCATGGACCTCATATTGAGCTATTGGCAGATCAAACTACCTCCCAAAGAACAATAAAAATGCGCCATCATAACCTCACAGGGATTATTTCAATAGAAAAGGATGCCACAAGGGCTGTGCAATGCCCCTGCAACCTTCCAGCAAGCAATGGACACCATCCTAGGTGACCTTAAACTCTCCTGTGTCCTAGTGTACTTGGACAACATCAATGTCTTCTCTAGGACTTTCACAGAACATCTAGCTCATTTGGAAGAGGTCTTCAAGAGGCTAGCTGCTGCCAATCTTAAGATAAAGCCGCACAAATGCCAGTTCTTCAAAGATCAGCTGGAATACCTGGGCTTTGTTATAGACAGTCACGGTCTACGGCCCCAGCCCGCAAAAACCAAAGCCATATCTAAGATGAAGCGCCCTGAGTCAAAGCGTGACATACAGGTATTCTTGGGTATGGTTGGTTATTATTGATGGTTCATCCCCTGCTTTGCAGCCATTGGAGAACCTCTCTTCCACCTGCTGAAATCAGGAGTTGACTTTGTATGGAGTAAAGAATGCCAAGGAGCCTTTGAAAAGCTACACTTGGCCTTGTCAAGCAACTCTGTTCTGATGTACCCAGACTTTGACAGACCATTTGTGATCCATACCAACGCCTTTCTTACTGCAGTTGGGGCTGTACTATCCCAACTTGACAATAAGGGACTCAAACACCCTGTAGCCTATGCCATTAGGACACTAAACGTCCACAAACGCAACTATACGGTGACAGAGCGTGAATGCCTGGCAGTCATCTACACATGCAAACAGTTTTGGGTCTACATACATGGTGTACAGTTCACAGTAATCACAGATCACACGTCCCTAGCTTGGCTCCAGAGCCTCAAGGAACCAGAAGGCCAACTGGCTTGATGGCCATTGAAACTACAGGCCCTGGACTACAAGATCCTTCACCACCCTGGTAGCAAGCACCAGAACGCAGACTGCCTTTCCTGCTTACCCACTGTGGCCCTGGTGAGCTCATTAGCGGATCAGCTGTACCAGAAAATGATGACTGGGAATTTTAGCAACAAACCTGAGAAAGTACAGCATATTCTACAGGACCTTCATAGGGATAAAGCACTACGCAATGGCGTACTGTACAAGCTAGTGGATGGTAAGGAACACATATTCCCTCCTCCCTCTGAAAAGACTAGCATTGTTACAGCCGCTCATAAGGCAACAGGTCATGGCGCCTTTTGGAAGACCAAAGAGATCCTGTCTTGCATCTACTTCTGGGAGGCAATGAATTTCAACATTCAGGAGACAATTGACTGCTGCATTGAGTGCCAAGGGAATAAGCCACTATGCAAAAGCACAACCTACCAAATGATGCAACCCCATTTTTCCTGGCATACTGTATCAATGGACGTAGTGGGACCACTCCCACGTAGCGGCCCTGGCTTTCATTATGTGATAGTGGCTATAGATCACCTAACTAAGTGGGTAGAAGCCCGGCCTCTAAGGAAAGTAGACGCCCCTTCCACTGCAATTTTTTTGGATGCCATTATACTTTGCCATGGCTGCCCCCAGTTCCTACTCTCAGATAACAGGACCAATTTTATGGCCTCTGTAATATTGAGGGTGAACAATCTCATAGGAGTCCGCGGAGTACTCTCCACTCCCTACCACCCTGAAACCAATGGGATGGTGAAATGTGTCAATGGTACCCTAACCCAGATCCTCCGGAAATTGGCTTCAACACGTACATCCTCTTGGGAAACATACTTAGAAGCAGCAGTGTTTGCGTACAACATTTTGTTGCATTCCATCACAGGTGTGTCCCCTTTTCAGCTGATGTATGGTTGACATCCTGCCATTCCGCCTGTCCTATACTCAGCCACAGGCAATCCTGGGCAGCTTTCCTACAATCAGTACCTAGGACAACTGGCCAACACCCTCATCAAATTGCAGGCATCTGCTTTTAGCAACACAGCTATCAAGACCCAAGCCAGATTTGAAAGAGACTCTGCTAGTAGGGCCCCATTGCCCTCTTTTGAGGTAGGGGAGAGGGTTGCATACTGCAACACTAGAGGAGCGGGTAGATCCCACAAACTAGACAAACTATGGGTAGGTCCTTTTGAGATCATAGAGAAGACCTCACCTGACACCTACACCATCAAGGATAAGGATAGTGGATGCATATTCAACCGTGTACATGCAAAGTTCCTTTGCCCATTCTGCACCCCAAAGAAAGGGCCTAATTAAACACTATCTGAACTTATCATAAAAGAAAATAACAATAAGTAACATAAACACATCATGTAATCCATACAAGAAAAAATATTAAGAGATATAAAACATAAAAAGATATAAAAAGATATAGAATATAAAAATAAAATATAAAAAGTGCAATAGATAGAAAGAGGACTTAGTCCTATGAATGTTTATTGGCGAGCATCCTCCTCAGGCTCCTCAGGGACATTGTGGGTGGTAGCCTCCACATAGTCATCAAAAGCGTGGGTGGCCACCACCTGGTAGAGGACAACAACGTTTTGGAGCCACATACACCGCGCCTTAGGAGAGAGCCGCTCCTAGCGCATAATGGGCACTGACAGGGCCAGCTCCTCATCAGCTAGGCGACCCAGCCCACACTTGATTGGGAAGCACACCCCTAACACCAGACACTCCACTATAAACCCCTCGGAGGGGTAATTGGCCAGAAGACCCTGTTGGCAGCGCAGCGCTTTGCATCGGTAAAACTCCAAGATGACCTGCATCTGGCCCAAGGAGCCTTGAGGAAGCAAAGGCTTTGGCACTAAGAAAAGATTCCCCAGCAAAGCCATATGAGGGAGATACTGGGCAGGATCCCCAGTCTCCAGCTTCTCCAAGGTTAAGTTGATGACTGCCGCCAGCCAATTGTGCTGATTATCTGTACGCCAAAGACCCCACTGGCAAGTAGAGTTGGGACTGGGCCCCCAAGCACGGGACTAGACCCGCACCACCGCACAGTTAAAGTCAATTACCCGCGTGTACTTGGCATACAAAGCCACGTTGGAGCGCGACAGCTCTACCAAGACCCCCTCTAGAGGCCAAGCCAGCTCCCAAGGGCAACAGATCAAACAGCAGGAGGGTGATATTGCTCCACATGGCAAAGACAGGAGTGAACATCCACCCCTTGATCACGGGATAGGAGGACAAAGAGGAACTCACTTAGGAACTCGTACCCCTGAAAGAGGCTGTTGACCTCAAAGTCTGCGTGGTCTGGGTTGTAAGAGAGGACCACACTACCCAAAAGAGTAGGTTTGGGAGCATATGGTACAACAGGTAACCAAGGTACCGCAACCCGGGCCCGCCAAACAGCTGGGTCCACTGAAGAAGTCCCCACCACCAAAGGAGGATGACTCTCTGGAATGACTTCCTGCTCCAGGATGGGGCTGTGGGGATGCTGAAAAGGATTGGTCACCACAGTGGTGGCCAAGGACAACTCTGAGCAAGTGCCATTCTTGTGTGCTTGTAACAAACGCCAACCGTAGAACTGGAGACGGCGTGCCTCCTTACTCTGGCAATTGAACTCCTGACAACGCTCTGCAGACATGATTGCCAGGAACTCCTGGTACTCCTCCTTGGTGCTAAGACAAGAAGATGCCGTTGAGAAAGCCATATGCCTGATTCTCCTCTTACCCTCCCTATTTATGGTCAAGAGGGGGGAAATGTGAGATTAGGCTGATTGACCACACATGATCAGGTTAATCATTGCACACAGATCTTAATCAGTTACACACCATATTATCTTTGGTCATCATTATATTAATAGATATGGCAGTTATACACTGTGTAATTGCTAGTTTATTATAATAGATGTAACAATTATACGCTGTATTATCACTGATTGTCCCAATGTGATGTGATTATACACCGTATATTGCTTGCTTTATTATAATTGATGTAACTATTATACGCCATATAAACATTAGCCAATATAGTGAATATCACTGATTACACGGTGTGTAATCACTAAATCATCAATTGTATATCACCTATTCTACCCTACTGGATGTTGTATCAACTCAGCCCCACACAGCCTGATGGACGTATATGTTCATATCAAACAAGTGATATACAAATGGCTAAGAAATACCAAGTTTGGATCAGTATTACACGGCGTATAATTGGGTTCCTTATTGGTTTGGGTCAGCATTACACGGCGGATAATCCTCTGAGTCACTAATGGATTGAGTCTGCTATTATACGGCATATAATCCCTAATTTGACTTGTTGCATTAATAAGAAGAAGGTTTGCCAACCAGAAAAGGATCACTGATTAAACCCTGCAAATGGAATACCAGAATTCTACCTTCTAATGTAGGAGGGCTGAACAGGGACAATTTCTAAGCATCAACTAAATACGGCGTAGTTTCCCAGCGCAATAATAGGCGTGTAAGATACAGCCAATTGATAAATAACAGTAGGCTAGCTCAAGAAGAGCGTAGGCTGTAGCTGAAGTGCCATGGATGCCTGCTAAGGCCAGTAGCATATCACGTGCCAAGGACAGCCAATCAGGATGGGCGTAGCCAGCAAAGATAGACCTATTGCAAAGGTAGCCACTGAGAACTGTCTGAAAGGACAAGAACAAGGGTTGTTGCAGTATATATTGATATAGACACCTGAAAGGATGAGGACAAGTTCATAGTTACACCTGGATAGAGTGCAGCTGCTGGCTAGATTGTACTCCAGTATCAATAAACATAATTATATTCAAAGTTCTATTCTATTGTAGTCTGTAGTGCTCTTGCATAGGATTAGGTAGAGTACATTGGCAAGGCTAACATCTATCTGTAGCTTTGAACATAACAGCAATATCACAAGTTGCTCAACAGTTTTGATATTTGATATTCTTGTTGTCTGTTCCAGTTGTAATTAGGGCTTTTTGTTGGATTGAGCTTTTAACTTTTGTGACTGGTGTCAAAACAGCATACTCAACCCGCCAGCAAGGCTCTAAAAAAGCGGGTTTGTGACCCACAATCCAATTACCCAGCCACTTGAAGCCAGACTAGGAAGTCAACTTGAATTGCCAAATCCAACAACATGAACAGATGATGATCCTTTATGGTGGATACTGTCAGGGATCCAAACCGTGGGGGGTTCCTGAGAACTCGCGGGCGTACGGCCCGCGGGCCCAGCAGGGAGGGCCCACCACAGGATTGAGGCTAACTTTACAATATAAGATAACAATTTTCCAAGGACTGCCCAAGGACTGCTTGTAGGCACCATGGAATCAATCAATCCAGTGAGGGTGATATACATCACCCCAAATACTTAGGTGGAAGTGGATTCATCAGTGCCAACGGATTCTTGCGGGCGGTTGGGCTGTAGGGTGTGGGGCAGCGTCATTGGAACCAAATATGCGGGCAGGAAGTTATACTTGTCTTGGAATAGCAGAGGGGGCCGGATAATTTTGGTGCCTTCTCTGTAAAGGACTTCTGTCTCTCTAGTTCTAGCTTCAGGGTCATGGATTAGGATCTCCTCCAGAGTAAACTCTGAATATGCTGGGTTGGGTGGGTACTTGGTAAAATGTACTGGGCCAAAGGGAGCTCCTGGTGGACGGTAAAGTTTGGGTGGCTGGTCTGCGGTTTCTTGGGGTAGGTGAGCACAGGGAGCGGAGCCGCAAGGAATAGACTGTAGATGAAGTAAAACTAATAACAAGTATGGTATGATCTGGTTGAACCAAAGGTTCATGTCACTTTATTGCAAGGATGGCAATGGACATTTTCCTGGCGGCCCAGGGTATAAGTATGCCTATCTGTCATGGTAAAACTTTCACAAATTCTGTCGGCCTGGGTTTCCCCAATTTCCATGTCTTCCCAGTCTTTGGTGGCATCAATTGCAGGGGTTAATTCATTGGCTGGTTTGAACTGAGGAAGCTTAAATTCCCTAGCCAGGTCATGGAATTGGTTGCCTCTGGGTGGCCCCCGTTCTATGGGAAAATTCTCTGTTTCCCCTTCTGTGCGGGCCTGAGTTATTCTGGAATCAGTGGCTGGGCCTGCCATTTGATTGGCTGTCATATCAGGGACCCCTAGTGTGAAGAGTGTTGGCGTAGGTACATTTGGTTCATCAAACTTAAAAGGATTTCCCGAAGTCAAATCTTGTTCTGATTTGAGCCCAAAAAACTGCAGGTGGCCGGGCAGTTGGCCCTGTGGGCTGGCAGCCCGCAAGATGCTGGGGTTTGAGTTTTGTAGTTGGGCCTTCCTGATAAGCATAGTTGATAGGAGTTTGTCACTTGTGACAGATACCTTGTTTTGGCGCTTGACTCATTACCAGGATCAAGCCACCCCCTTCACCATCCAGCCGTGTGATCAACACAATTATGTTTCTGTTATCCTTGATTCACAATGACTATATAATTACTATCTCTCAATAAATATTATTATCTAGTTTCTAAATATTTTCACCCTTGTAACTCTGCTAAAACAGCACAGTTACGACATTGGTAGCAGAAGTAGGTTATCCATCCTACCTTATCTTTAAAAATTCCGCCTGTTGCCTGCACGCGCCACAGCCAACAACTTCTTGACAGAATTATGTCTGGCCTCCCACTAGAATGGACCCCATACACCCCTGGTACCAAGATACCCAATGGCTTTTTCCTGTACCAGAACATGGTAATCCTGCTACCCGCCTTCAATGCCATGTCTGCACAAGGTTTCTTTCAGGCTCCCTATTCTATTCCGCAGCCAACTGACAAAAGCACCATGCCCATCTATGTAGCCCAAAGACTAAAAAGCGCTGCCTTGGAACCTTTTGCCGGGGCAAACAATAACAACACTGCCACATGGCTTCAGTCCGCCCAGAGCAAGCTGGCCCAGATGGAATGCCCACAGCAATTTTGGATTGCGGAAATCTCCATCCATCTGACCCACAACGCTGGCACCTGGTGTGACAAGTGGCACAAAGACCACACCAACAAGAACTGGGATAACTTCAAGCAAGACTTCTTGGCAAGGGTTGTGCTCAAGGACACAGCGCTCATGATCATACACCAAGTAAAGAATCTAACCCAGACAGGCACCGTAGAGGAACTCACCCGCGCCTATGAGGAACTCCAACTTTGTGCACCATCTGACATGACCTTTAATATCCCAGCCACACACCTCATTTACTATAACGCCCTCAAGTCACATATAATGAGATACGTGAACCTGGATCAAGTGACCAACCTACAAAGTCTGTACCGGGAAGCAGAGCAAGCAAAACAAACCTCCAACACCCTTCATAAGGCACAAACTGGAAAACAAGAGAGACCCAAGGATTCCCACACAGGCGGGCACTCCACTTGACCACCCCCAGGAAAAAACGGGAATAACACAAACCATAAACCCATAAGCTCAAACAGACATGGGAATGAAAACAATGGCCAGTCAAATTGTACCCATTTCTGTATCACTGCCACGCAAGGCAATCAAGATGGGGGAAAAGCCTGGGGAGAGCATTAAGCAAGCCAAGCTCTCCCCACACAACTCCCAACTTGCCCAATGATGAGTACTGACCCAAGAACGTGGACCAATGTCTAATGATCCAAATACCGTTGGAGGACCCAGTACTGTACACCATTGCCAGACATCCCAATAAACTGATGTCCTAACCTTTCTGTTTTTGCAGTTACACAGGCTCAGCACTCCTGGTTTTGGGTGCAGATCAAACCCTAGTCAACAGCAGCTTTGTAGACAAGTTCAAGCTAGCCACTAATCCTTTGCGGGTTAAAAACGTGGTCCTAGCTGATGAACACCACATTGCTGTGACAAGGGAAACTGCCCCCTTCTCTGTCATGCTTGAGAACCTCCACTCTACCATCCAAGGTCCTGTCATCAACTTTCAAAAGTTTGACATTGTACTGGGGTTAGATTGGTTACAAAAGAACAATCCTCACGTAGACTGGGCAACCTCAGTGTTGACTATCAAGTGTGAAGGTGTCAATTACCAGATCTACCCTGAATCAGTGGACCAACTCCTATGCAACTACATCTTTGTGCGCATCACAGAGACCCTGGACAAAAAGGAAAACCTGAAGGCAATTGACTGGGACTTCTGCCAGTACAAGATCATACACTTCAAAGATCACCAGGATACCTTCACGCCTCAGGATTTCAAAATTGGGGCCCATCATTCAGAAATCTTCAAGGAAGCGCTACCCGGACTGACCCCTGAGAAACACATTCAACACTCCATCCAACTCAAAGGGGCTGTCCCCAAAGCACGCCCTATCTACAGGCTGACTCCAAACAAAGACAATGCCCTACATGCTTACCTCAAGGAGGCGTTGGAGAAAGGACTTATCCACCCCTCACAGTCTCCTTTTGGGGCCGCCATATTCTTTGTGGCCAAGAAGGACAGTACCTTACATCTGGTCACAGACTACCAAGACCTAAACAAAGTTACCATCAAGAATTGTTATCCACTACCACTGATTGACAATATATTTGACGCCTTGGGAGGAGCCACAGTCTTCTCCAAGATTGATCTGACTGCAGGCTACAACCAAATTTGTATTAAGGAGAAAGACATCCCCAAAACATCCTTCTGCACTAAATACGGCTCATATAAATGTGTAGTGCTCAACTTTGGCATGACAAACGCCCCTTCCACCTTTGTAACCTTCATGAATGAAGTGTTTGCATCACACATAGGCAAACATGCTCTATTCTACCTAGATGACATCATTGTCTACAGCCCCTTGGTGGAACAGCACCAAAAGGACCTAGAGGCAGTCTTTGCTACCCTGACATAACACAAACTGTTGGCCAAACCCTCCAAGTGCCAGTTTTTCTGGGAGCAATTACCCTTTCTGGGAAACATAGTCTCAAAGGACAGCATCAAACCTGACAGTCAAAAGATACAGGCTATCTGCAAGATGCCACCACCCAAGGATAAGTCGGAACTCCACACCTTCTTGGGAATGGTGGCCTATTTACGCCGCTTCATACCTGACTGTGGCTTTTGAATACCCCCTTATCTGCCATAACAGGTGCCAAATCCAAGTTTTTGTGGACCCCCCAATGTGACCTCTGTTTTAGACGCCTCAAGGAGAAACTCACAACAGCTCCTATCCTGCAATACCCCAACGTGACGGGGAATACCAAATGGAAACCAACACCTCAGATGCATCCATTGGTGGAGTACTACAAATCAAAAATAATGATGGTGACTTCCTGCCTGTAGCTTATGAATCACAAAAGTTGACAGATGGCAAGTGCCAATACCCTATCCACAACAAGGAACTGCTGGAAATTGTGCACTGTCTAATCAATTGGCGTTGTTATCTGGAACGGCAGTGTAAGAGAGGGGGCTAAACTAACTAAGTTTGGCTCCCATCCTGGGGAAATATACCACCAAGATACCGCCCAGTGGAGAACTGGGACAGCCGCTCAAAGGGGGGACCACAGGGACAACACAGGGGATAGTTGAGGTAAGTAGGCGTTCAATCCCATCAACACCAGCCCAGCAAGCAACTGGGGCATACAAGTGGGAGCAAGAGGGGACACCGCGGGAGCCTGGAGGGGTACCAGGTTGCGCTTCTCAGGACTGGACAAGGGTGATACCAACCTCTCTGTGCTCACAGGAGCAGACTGGGTGAGACCAGAGGACTCCAGATCCAGGTTATTGCAGGTTAAACTCCTTACCACAGCCTCTCCAGAGAAAAGGAGACCACCGGGGAGATCCAGGAGGTGGGAAGGGTCATCACCCACAAGACAAGCAGAAGAGGAGATCTTGGACCATAACTCGGGCAAAGTTGACCACAGAAGTAACAAAAATGGCGCCAAGGAAAATACAACAAATTTGAGAACTGGGAGTAACATGGTTGGATTCTCCACAAAATTTCAAATAGGTAGTCAAGGTTTCCAGGGCAAAAAGCAATAGTTTAGTGGCAACAGAGGGGCCCTACAAACTTTCAGGGCCCAGAATGGGCCAGACAAAACCCTATGTTACATAGGTTCAATGCCCGCAATTGAGCAATCACGCAACCAATCAATTGTGTCGTCAATTAAGCAGATTTACCAAAAGGAAACTTTAAGTCCAAGTGGGGAATCAAACCCTGGTCAAGGCCAAGCCTGGGGGCAATTGAAAACCGTCCAAAAGCCATTCAAAAAATATTTTAATTGGCCTACACCCTCTGAAACCCAGAATTGGGGACTTGGGTTGCCAAATGGCCCAAAATTCCCCTACCAGCTTCCCCAGGGCAAAAATAATGAAAGGATCCATCTAACTGACAAATCAGGAGTCACTAATGGGGCCCAGCTTGAGAACAACCCATTGGCAACCAATAAGAAGTTGCCAGTAAGCCCAATTGCAGTTTCCCAGCAGGATGTAGCTGGGAACACTGGCATCCCCTTTCTTTGTTGACATCTTCATCTAATAAACTTTGTTGGTTAATTCACACTGAGCATTTATACTTTGCAGAGGTTTATTACATTATTAAAAATTTTATACTGCTGGGGCTTTCAAACAGAGAGTACCTCCAGTACCAACGCCAGCGCTGGGAAACGGAGCAACTTCTAGCTGCTTCCAACCAACCACCGCCAGCCCTTACCCCATCTCCTAGAGTGCTGGACCAAGAATTAATTCCTGCTCCCGCACTGCGCTCCTCCTTTCCTGGTGTTCCTCTGCTCCAACAACTTGCCCAGCCAAGCCTGACTATGAGCGCCACCACAGGAGAACTTCCTCTCATTTCTTCTGCTTTATTGTATGACTACAGTAATGTGACCGTACTACAGTCACTGCTGAGCGTTTAGCCAAATAAATGCTCCAAAATATAAAGATGTTCTGTTTTTGCTGTTTATTACATATAGATAGGTTTGTTTGGAATTCTTGAGGGAAAGGTTCCTAGAAACTGGATATCTATGTTTAATAAAAGAACAGAATATGGATGTTTAGTTAGGTTAGGCTAACTAAAAGAATTGAGGCAAGATTGGCTGAATCAATCTTGGAGACTAGGCGTCTCAAAATGGGTTAGTTAATCAGGAAGATTAATTAATAAATACAGGATATAATTAATGAGAATTTAATTATATTAAAATGGCCTTGACTTTATCAAGAAGTTTGGTTAAGGTTAACCATGGGAAAACCCCCAGAATTTGGGTTAAAAGCGCCACGTTGGCAAATTTATTGGGTTTGAGGCACCACCGCGCCGCCTAATGAATTTGAGATGCGCCAAGGCGCCGCTATCAAATTTTCTCAGGCGCTGGGGCGCTGTCTGGGGAAATTGCTGGGCGCGCAGTTTGAGTTTTGAAGCAGTTTAATGGGTTTTAAAGGCAAAAAACCATTAAATGCAAAAATAACTAAATAAAGGCAAGGATGCCTAGGAATTCAGGTTTGATCAGCTGGTTCCCAGTTGGAACACTGATAGCTGAGTTTAGGATGTGCAATCCACAGGGTTTTGGCGCTGGGAGCTGAGGAAGCTCCATGCCAAATTGGTACATTGGGTTGAATGGAGTCAGGTGACTTCTGCCCGTTGTAGGTCAATTCTCATAGGTTGAGAATTGTTGGTGATCTTTCAGGTAAAGATCTATGTTGGATGACTTGAATGTCATAGATCACTTGACGCAAATCATTGGTTGATTCAGGAACCGGAGGGGTTTTCAGCTGTGTATGCCCTGAATGGTATATAAGCAAAAACAGTTAAACATTAATAAAATATATTCATTGTCGGTTTCAACGCTTTCCCCTCACCTATTTTTCAATTGTCATGCCTTCTTTGTTAAAATTTGAGAGAGCCAAGTTTGGGGTCCTTCATGTGGAAACCGCTGCAGCAAGAAAGAAGGTTCCTACAGTACATTGGAAGAAGCTTGGACCAGCCTGGAGGTCACTAAGACTGTTCCTGCTGAATCTTTAGTAGAAGTAAAGGCTGCGTTTGAAGAGCTGTATTCCAATTACTTTGCAAAGGAAGGGACTCCTGTTCAAGGAAACCAAATTTATGCTTGGGATGCTTGGAACTTGTTGGTAGGATGGGATGAAATCTTGCAACAAGTAAAAGAGATGGCAAATCATGAAATTGAGGCGTTGAGAGCACAAGAGGAAAAAAGCGTTGAAATCATGGCTTGTTGGCGGGATGACAATAAAGTGTTATACGAGAAAATTGCCTCCCTGGAGGCAAAGCTCCTCAAAGCTTTGTCCCAGGAAGGTAACAGCAATAAGAGTCAAAGGCAGGATAATGGCAGGATGGACTGGTTAGGCCTGGATCTGTCACAAGTAAGCTTGGATTCGCCTATTTGATCATGCTGGGGCTCACTGAGCAAGTGATACACCACATGGGAGTGTGGCGTCCTTGGGCTACTGCTGCCAATTATGTGATGTGGATGGCCCCCGCCATCTACTGGGCCTTCCAGGCTCAAATCTTCTCCTCAACTGAAGGTTCCCCTGGGAGTCACCCAGGCCATGACACAAACAAGAGCAAGAAAAATGAGACCAGAAGAGCACTGGGAAGACTTGACAGTGGTCTTGGGAGGCTTTAAAACAAAATACAATGAAAGCAGGTTCAAAATTGAGAGAATTAAAGGAAAATTCAAAAATAAAGTAAGTTTTATATTGAAATTCAATTAAAATTTTTAAGATTGAAATTGACTTTTGAAAGCAAAAGCGGGAAGAGCAACAACTATACGTCTGAGCTTCTTCTGAAGGGCCCAGGAATGATGCCGGGTTTGAAACTGGTGGTCGCAAGGTAAGTTTCAACAAAAAGACTAACACTTTTAATCTTTTAGATTATAGGAGCCCAAAACAGAGTTCAAGGCCTATATAAAATTTTAAAAGGTGCAGCAAAACCAAAAGTTTATTGAAATTGGGAATAGACAAGCAGAGGACTAAAAGTCCCTTTGCTGTGTAAAAGGGAGTGTGCTGCAGGGAAAAGATCACATGACTTCAGGGCTCAAGAGTGATTGGGTGGGGGAGAAATTTTTAGATCAAAGTTGGGAAGGCTGGAGGGTTTCATATTAATTTCCGCAGTGCTCCCTGATTGGCTGGGGGGTTTTCAAGCACTTGGAAATCACTTGAACTTTTGGATGTCAATGTGGCAGGGCCTAATTGGCTGGATCTGATAGTTTTCAATAATGGTTGACACCAGGCCAGTAAGAAGTCTAAATTTACCAGGGGTTTTTCCAAGGAAGGAACGGTGGGAGCTGAAGAATTCACAGGGTATGCCAATACAAATCTTTCATCTACAGTGTGAGCTAAATCTTTTAACAAGTTGAGTGGTTTAGCAGGACTATGGGTGGATTTCTTTGTACGACAGGGGAACACACTTCTATCCAAGGCCAAAGGGGGCAGTGGATTTACAGGCAGGAAGGGTTCACAGCATTAACCAACCACAAGTCATTCATATATTTCAAAACCCAAGCAAATCTATCTTGCCGTCAAGCCCGCTGGATGGAGCTCTTGGAGAGATTCAATGTGCTCATACAGTACAAACCTGGTCCTGAGCTTGCCATGGCAGATGCCCTCTCACGCCTATACGTCCGTGCCACAAGAGGGGAAAATGGGCTCAACCCAGACTGGCCTCTCTTTGTACTATAAACAAAGGACGAGGGGATTCCCCCTGGTACAACCAACATAATAAAGGAAACAGTTATCAAAAACAAACACCTATTTGCTGACGTATACAGGACCCTACACAGAAAAATGTCTGACGGCACGACCATTTCCTATATTCCCATGCACCAGCAAGTAGACATCATCCTACACTATCACAGAGACTTTGGACACACCAATAGTCAAAACCTATATGAGTTCCTTAAGCACAAGGCTTTTGGACAACCTTATATTGTGACATTCAGGAAGACCTAGACCAATGTGAGGTATGTGAAAAGTTTGCCAGAAGCAAAACCCCTCCAAAGTCAGTACTACCCATCCGCACACAACTACCCTTCAAGGTATGGGCCCTCAACGTTGTTGGCCCCATGCCAGGGAAACACAATGATAAGAAATACATCATCACTGCAATTGACTTTGCTACAAGATGGCCAGTAGCCCAAGCAGTAAGGTTGCACACTGGCAACAACATACAGCAATTTATTGGCAAAGAGATAATCAGCAAGTTCAGAAAGCCAGAACTCCTGATAACCAATGGAGGGAAAGAATTGACCTCCAAAAACACCAACATATACCTCGCTAAAAATGGGGTCAAACATACCGTGACAACACCATACCACCCACAGGCCAATGGACATGTAGAGCGGCTAAATGGCAGCCTCATGCAAGTCTTAGCCAAGCTCACCGCCAGGAGACCTGAAGACTGGTATAAGCAGCTATCAACTGCACTACTTGTTTGCCAAACCCGAGTGAACAGATCCACCAGAAAAAGCCCATTTGAGTTGGTATACGGCACACAGCCAAATATCATCCAAGCATTAACAGGACCCAAACTGGAAATCCCAAGTAAAGTCCCCCGTGCCTCAGACCCTCAAGTTATAGAGGCCAACAGCAAGCAAACAGAAAAGGAAAATGAACGTCTGCAAAAAACCTTTGTCCCCATCTGAGATAGACATGAAGTTGGGGACAAAGTTTGGGTCATGAACGTTGATAAAAGCAAACTACAACCCAAGAAAGTAGGACCAGCAATCATTATAAAGGTAAACAACAATAAGACTTACCTTGTGCAAGGACTCAGGAAGCGCAAACAAGACAAGACTCTACACCATGATTGCCTGAGACCCTGCAAAGCAAGACAAAAGCAACGCAAAAGTGCCCTGCCCACCACAGAACAACAATTAGTCCAGTACAGCGCCCGGGCTCCTGACAACCTACCCCCAGAGGAGGCCAACCTTCAGCCGGGGGGGGTGTCAAAACAGCAGGCTTGACCCGCCAGCAAGGTTCCGAGTAAGCGGGTTTGTGACCCGCAATCTGATTACCCGGCCACTCAAAGCCAGACTAGGAAGTCAACTCAAATTGCCAAATCCAACAATATGAACAAATGATAATCCCTTATGGTAGATACCTTGTTTTGGCACTTGACTCATTACCAGGATCAAGCCACTCCCTTCACCATCCAGCCATTTGATCAACACAATCATGCTCCTGTTATCCTTGATTCACAATGACTATATAATCACTATCTCTCAATAAAGATTATTATCTAGTTTCTAAATATTTTTCACCTTGTAACTCTACTAAAACAGCACAGTTACGACACTAGGTTCAATATGTTCTTAAAAATCATAGCAAACATAGTAGCTTTGTTGTGACTGAAACTAATTCACTCTAGTGCTTGGTACATTCATTGTTGAATTATCGTACATTCGTTCCCAGTATACATAGGTCGTTTTGACTGGACTTTTTTGCCAAATAACACACATTTTCTGTGGAATTAGCTTCTATTTGTATCTAAAAAGTTGGAAATCGTTGTGTGACTGAACCTATGTATTCTAAGCTGAATAATATTCGTTTATCTCAACAGGTTTGAAAACTACTTTATATATATGAAAGTATCCATATAATACCTAAACTAAAGCACGCTTGTTCGAATCGACACAATGTAAATCATCAGCGCTATGAAAATGCTGGAAGGATTGCCGCCTTAAAACTTCGCAATCCTGTCTGGTAAAGCCATCTCCAAGCACAGCAATAGTGGGGGTTGGAATTCTTTGTGCTACCAACAAAATCTTGTTTCAAGTTGTCTTGGCATATCACCAACTACCCTTGTAGTTATTTTAGATTTCTGTTGTAGCTACTACGAGAATGTCTAACCTGATCGGGTCGAAAGTGATGAAGGGGTATAGCATCCTCAAGATTAATGATACCTCGTTCCGTGTTTTCTCTGATTCACTTCCACGTAATTTATATTCCTAAACTCATTTGATCAGAGTTTCTAAACTAGGAAATTTGATATAAATGACTTAAGAGATTAGCGCCCACGTCTTATCTATGTGTTTTATACTTCTTGGAACTCCTTTGAGTGAGGCCCAATTGGAATCCAAAACAAATTTTCAACTTTGCTAGTTTAATTGGTTTTTTATGCTGACTCAGAATATATAGAAGGAAGGCAATCTAATACCCCAGAGTCCCCTATTCAGGAGCAGGTCGTTGAAAATTTAACCATCCCTGCATCTGCTATGGGCAGTGTCATAGGTAATGGTTTCCGTAACTGAATCGTCACCTATTGCCCTGACTCGATCAGGATAGATAGTGTAATTTTTGACTGGCTTCCAAATCTAATTTACCATTTTAATAAGCCAAAAGTACATACATGATAGGTTAAATTTTAGGCAATCTTGTCGTCATGAGAAAGGCTTTCTATTCAACTTTTAAGCTATTTGAAACTTGCGTTTAAAGCGATTTCGCTATCTTTGTAAAGTGGTTCAATATTGACTAGGCTAACCTATCACTTAAATTTCTTGAGTTTTGTACGGGTGTGGGTCATTGTAATGAGCTATTTTATAATTAGTTTGTGCTTTTATCAGAAATTTATTGAGATAAAAAGTATCTTCTCAACTGTAGTAGCCACTACCTATTTTATTTATTTTCTTTAGTAAATAGAGATACTGTGATGCATATTTTACATTTCTTTTATGAGGAAAGGTTAACAAATTAATATATAATATATTTTCACTTAGTCATTCATGGGTCACCTAGAATATATAACTTGTATTTTCTAATAACCTTACAAATTTATTTACACTTTAACAACAAACTTATATTACATTATTTACCATCTATTAGCCCGTGAATTTCAAAAACAGATTGTACTTTGAAGTAAGCTTTTTTATAGGTCTCTTAATACATGTATGTTTTTTATTTCAGATGTTAGACAGACTCTTTTTAGCCGTATGTTTACTGTATAGCAAGACTATTAGTCTCAAAATTTTAAGCGCCTAGAACGTCTGAGTAGCTCTAGATTTTACTAGCTTTTTGAGATCATACCTCTTGCTGATTAAGCCAGAACTTCAATTGATATAAGGCATCTCATTTGACAAACATTGTTCAAATGTATTTTACTTGGCTGAATCTGATTGTTAAACTTTTACATGCAAACAAATAAAAGACTTTCTACATTTTTGTTGCAAAGTTAAAATCCATTAGGCTTTGGCAAAGTCTGCTATAATTCATATCCCACCTTACTATCTAGAACTTTGTTACTCTTCTAATATATGTTTCAAAGAAACTTGCCTATTCTATTAGCCTTTGTTTTCGTTCTCTTTATTAAAAGCTGTTTTCAGCAAATATCTAGACAGCATTTAACTTAACTGTTACAGCTTGAAGAATTCACAATGTTTGAAATCCTGCTGATCTATAGTCTACCCTTAGTAATGTCTGGCTTATAAAAATTTATAGGTCACAAAGGAAATAATATTAAATCTATTCGGACAAAGTCTCGAGCAAATATAACTTTGGAAACAAGGCCTATTCCCTCAGATAGCCCTGCCGGCGAAGAGAAATTGGAAAATATTGCAGGTACAACCAAAAAAATTGACATCAATCCAACTGTGTAGTTATTTCAGGAACTCCCCAACAAGTGAGCCATGCTTTATCCTTGCTGGGTGAATTCATCAACAAGGTAAGTTGAAGCTATTTAGGGGCAGTGCTATACTCAGCTTAAACTCGAAGCTCATAAAGTTTTGCTAACACATTAATAGAACGATAGTCATACCCCGACACATTTCCTATCAATCCCACTTGTGGCAAAAAGCTTCATTAGTAAAGTTCAGCAAATCCAAGCCCAACTAGGCCTGGCCCAAGAGCTTCAGTTAAAAAAGGCTTGCTTCTCCTCTCCCTCTTCAATTCATTTAACCCTTGGGATTCTGAGTTTAAAAAGTGAAGCTTCAATCAACAACGCAAACAGGCTTTTGAGTTCCCTGCAGCCATCGCTTTACAAAATCACCCAAGGAGAGCAGATCTCTCTCAACATGCAGGGGCTAGGGTACTTTCCAAAAGAAAACCCAGGTAATTTGTTTGATAACCAAGAACCAACTCTGCATATATTTAGAGAAAGCACGTATTTTGTTTGCAAAAGTTCAAACTCTTAAGAATGGCACCAAGCCTGATGTACTCAAGCAATTAACAGGTAACAATTTTATAAGCTTTTGATTTTCTTGATGTCAACAACTTTTGCCCGAGTCAAGACGGAAGATAAATTTAGTAGTTTTAACAAAGTAAGGTTAGATATCAACTATACTATTAGCAATAATATAGTTATATCTTTAAACAAAAGCTAGCATAATCAGCTTTTAATATACTTGCAACAATTTTCAGCTTAAAAGTAGTTAGAAGTTTTAGGCATTACTTGATTTGGTATATATCATTTAGTTAAAACGGTTTTGACTTTAATCTACTTTATTATTTTCAGAAAGAAGTTGTTTATAGCATCTCTTGCTATACATCAATATGTGAAGCAATTAGTAAATATCTTTATAATATGTGAATTGTATTAAATTATATTAAATATTTAATCAACCAATCAAGCAGCGTTTTTAAAAAAGAAATTTTTAAGCTAATATTTTAAATCAAGATTGCGTAAGAAATAAGTTCAACCAGGCTGGATTGCTCATGGAGGCTGAAAGAGAACCTGAGGTAAATATTTTATGGCAGATTCTTTGCGCTATCCACTCCTTTGAGTTAAGCTGTTTCGATTTTATAATATTTCATAAACATCCACTTTAAATTAGATATCCTTACCCTTTGTATGGTATTGATTGTCTAAGTAAAAAGGATAGCCTTAACATACTAATCGCAACACCTTTTTTGTTTGCAAATTAATAAGCCTTAAATAATTTTTAAAAGCTATAAATAAAATTCTGGCTCTGAAAAAATCTTATTACAAAAAGCCTTCCTGCCTAGTGCTCTTTAAACTGCGATTTGATCTAAATAACTTATGTTTTTGCACACTTTTGTTATTAATTTAATCATCCCAGCTCCATGCCACCCTTTACAAGGTTCGACCCCAGGATAAGAACAAGATAGCTATCAAGCCTATTCTCGAGAAGCTTGGAGGGTTTTCATTTGGTACCTGTCCTATAACTGAGGTACAGTTATGTAAAATGGGACAGTTTGAAACTGATGGAAGCTATGTTTCTGTTGGCTCAGTTTCTCTTAAGTGAAATAGGATCTCTATAACAATATCACATAACATAATTATCGCTTCAAACAAGCATTTCTTATGGAACCATCTTTTGTTCTATAAAATCATCAAATGCATTAATTATTAACCAGGCTTTATGAAAAGATCGCAGCTTCTTTTTTAAATTCAAAGTTAGAAGCGCAAACAACTAGCTCTGCTAACACTCCTCAATATCAAAATACAACAATCCTGAGATGGTTTTACTAAAGCTGATGCAGTAAATTCCAAAATTGGGGTTGATAAGACAATCTATATTACATTAGGTCTACAACCTGCTGAGATAAACAGGAAATATTCCAGATCAAAACGAAATCAGTTCAGCCCACAACAAAATTCAACTTCTTTGATAGAAACTGGAGCTCATTCCACGGAAAATGGATTCCAATTGGTAAAAATGTCTAGACACAGCAAAATATGCAAACTGGAAATGAACCTATTCTGATTTAACAACAACAGTCTCAATCACAAAAAAATGATTTAAATAACACTCCAAGGCTATTATGCTTACTAAGGTTGTGAGAACGGAATGAACTCAGTCACTGAAGTGAAAAACTTGATCCCATAGCAAACCCCTATAGCAACTGAAACCGACAATGAAACATCAAAACATATCTATGGATTTATCATAAAGTTGCCTGCTTATCCTAATCAAGGTATGCAATCTAGAGATATAATATTATGAGTGTCTTTTTCTGGGTGGAAATTATCAAATATATCAATGCATATGCTAAAGTACAAATTTACAGCCAAAGATAATAAATATATAAATGTTAAGACCTAATCTGGAATGAATGGTAGAGACAACAAGCTTTGATGCTACTATAAGGAAAGATAAAAACTAAATTTTATAAAAAATATTTAGTTAATTGTTTAATTTTGCTTCATTTTGAATTTTATTTTCCAACAAAACAGACACATTGAAACAATAGAGTAACAGAGCTGAAGGAGCACACCACAGATGCAGACAACCTCATGGGCAAAGAACAGAATAGCCGTCATCCAGTAGGCAGAAGGTGGGAGTAGCTCTGAGTAAGAGAGTAAAACCAGCACCACTCAGACGCAGCAATAAGCCCAGGGCGCTCAGACTGGCAGAACAGTAGTATTAGCCCCAGGGGTTCAAAGGGCAACAGTGGCAAAATTAACTGTAGGGATGCAAAAGTGAGAATCTAAAAGTGGCCAAGTCAACACTTTTTAAATTTTCAAAATGGCGTTTTATAATAAAGTAACTAATTTTTCTTGGCTTTTTTAGTTGAGAGAATGAATAAAAAGTATTTTATACGGCCATAATAATTTTTAATTCCAGATGAGTTGCTTTAAATCAATTTTGAAATTTTAAAATAGTTGACTTGGCCACTTTTAGATTCTCACTTTCGAATTCTCACTTTTGCATCCCTACAGTCAATTTTGCCACTGTTGCCTTTCAAAGCTGTCTAGGAAAGCTACCAAGGTCACAACCACAAGAGCCATGAACAATACAATCATCAATAGAGTGTCCTTGGTGTACAACCCTGGGTATCTTCAAGCTGCTATTCCTACCAGACTTATAAAGAGTGTAAAGCCTATTATGAATACCTGTCAGGAAACGCCCTGACACATCTTGTGTTACAGAAATGCCTTGAGAAAACTCTACTGTTCTCCGCGATCCTAATGTTAGTTTGATGACTCTCCTAGCTGCTCTAGACGATGAGTTATGGCTTAAAGTTTGGCCGCCAGCCGAACTTCCTAACCAGTGCAAAATGACGAAATTATGCGACTAAGGCACAAGAATTGATGCGAATCTTAATTCAAGCATAACTCAGCAACCACTGGACGGATTTGGACGTCCAAACACGCATTTTGAAGCCAAACACCAAGAGAGTCAATTTGTGCTAAATTTAGACAAAATGCGGATGCAAATCCCGATGTGCGGGATTTTTCAAAGAAACATGAGTCATGTTGTTCAGAAGATGCCCCAAAACCCCAGCCTGATGCCATCAGCAGAGTCCCTAAGACTGTCTAGCAAATTTAGAAAGATTCTAAAGAATCTAATGGAATGGTATATAAAAGTGTTGCTCACAATGATCCCCTTGTGATCATTCTAAGTTAGCCTTGAAATAAAGTTTTAATTTAGTTTGATTTAAATATTAAGTTCAGTCAGATGAAAACCAGTCAAGACCCTCTGGGCCCTGACAATATCTGTCATAAGTGATAAATTCCTGCTATCAATTAGCAAGGAAACTCTCAATTTTGAGTTTCAAACCCTGGGACTTTGCAGGCTGCCAGCCTGCGTTTTTTGGGCTTGAATCTGAAGTAGATTTGACTTTGGAGGAACCTCCAAAACCCACCAGCGTAGCATCTTCTACAATTGAACCCTTCCCTCTGAGGGATCCTCTTATCCCAGCCAATAAGAGCATCAAACCAAGTAATATCCCTATAATAACTTGGGCCACCACCAATGAAGTGCTGTAGGAAATTCCCCAAGAACAAGGGCCACCAAATGATGACAAATCCCATGTCTCAAAGAAAGAAACTGAGATTTCCTGTTCCAGCCCAGTCAATGATAAATTGTCTATGTTGGAGGCCACTGAGGATTTTCAAACCCTGGTAAATGCTACCACCTGGCCCACAAAAATTTGCAAAAAAATTCACAGTGTTAATGAGCATGCTTATACCTAAGAGATGACAGGAAAATGTTCACCATCATCCTTACAATAAAGCGTTATGAACCTTTGGTTCACACAGGTTTTACCCTACATTCTTTTATCATTTTATCATTTTCAATTCAATCTCCCCAGGTCTGTTCCCGCTTCCCACCAAGCCCAAGAAACCACAGACCAATCACCCAAATTATTCTGTCCTCCAGAAGCTTCCCATGGCCCAGTTTATTTTACAGAGTATCCTCCAAACCCAGTGTTGGGAATTTTGACCAAGCAATGATACCAATTATGACGGAGCCCACAGATTGGGGTTGCTACAACCAAATCCATAAATTAGTAGTATAAAATACAGCAATGCCAATTATGATGGAGCTTGCAGATATGAATTGCAGCTACCAAATAACATAAGTCAATAGTATAAATCATATGCATATTGGATCAGAAGTAGCCTGCTGACCTGAACCTTAAATTAGCCAATGATAAGCGCCGCTGTGGCACTTAAGTGATACATAGTTTGCCACCACACCACTTGGGAAAAGACATAGGCGCCAAAGCCCTACTACTTTTATGTCAAGCGCCACTGCGCCAACTGAAAATTATTGCAAGTGCTGCCTGGCAAAAATTGCAGGCACCACTTTACTTTTACATTGAGCACCGAGGCGCTAGGTTTGATTCCCCATAATCTTGAATTCCCATATTTATCACATTAATAAGCATTAAGCTTGTAGTATGTCAGGAAAGTAGGAAGTGATCCTGAAGTAACTAAATTATTCCATGCCAGCAAGGATCACCTGTGCAGGGTAAAGATGAAGATATTCTATTGGTTGACGTATGATAAGCGCCAAACCTAGATTAATAATTAACCAAATTAGGGGCGTGTTAGAATGTCCTAGAAGACATTGCTAGCAGTCCAGGGATTAACCTTTGCAGAAGGTATAAGAAGAATGAATCAATTACAATAAATCTTAATCTTGACTTGTCTGGAATATATCTTTAATCTGGTTAACCTTTATCCCAATCCTTAAGTGCTTCTGTGCAATCAGAAGCTATTTCTGGGCAATAATCATGGTTCCATTTAATCCTGGCTCTTCTGATACAATACTACTCATATCCTCACATATGACTGTATTCAAGTGAATTCTCTGTGCCCTATAATCTCAATTAATTGTGGCGCTGTAATAAAAAAAGCGCAACAATGATGCTCACTACAGGGGGCACACATTTGCCTGTAGAAGAAGGAGTCAATTGGAAAACCGCTGGTAACCGCAGGCGACACATACAAGCACCAATGGAGACCAGCATCATAGGAAGCAACACATGGCGCTAATGAGAAGGCGTCAGTTCAGGGCCCCAGCTCATGCTGTGGTACAAATATAAAAGGATACACAACTAGAGTACAAGAATACAATTGCTTCTCTTGAAAAAATTCTTGTAAGCGCTACCAAGCAGCAGGTTGTTACACCAACCCTGCTGTATGAGAGCGCTCATGGCGCATTCAATATTGTGGGAGCAGACAAGAGTGTTCACAGGTTTGAATTGCACCAGACGCTCTTGCTGGATTGATGCCACAAGAAGTAAAAAGGCTCAAAGGATACCCCACACCCACAAAGGCTTGAGCCGCGGTGGCCATCTCTGCATTGGCAACAAACAACCAGTTACTTACTCTTGCACCAACCAAAAACCTATCAAGACAACAAGTTGTACAGGAGTTTTCTAGGTGCAACTGATAGTACAGCTACTTTATGTAAGCCCCCTCTAGGAAGGGGAGAAATATGCTACTTCAGAAAAATAACTCTAAGTCAAATTTCTGGGGACCAGACCTGCAAAATTGCCAGCAAGACCCAAACAGGTACACTATTACAAACAAAAAGGCTGGGTGCTCAGTTGACTGAATGAGCGCCATATCTCCAAAAAAGATTCAAAGGAAGAAAATGAAAAATAAGAAATCAAAAAAAGATAATGAAAATAAAGAATGAGCAAAAAGATAAAATTAAAAAATAATAGAAAGATAAGGAGCCAAGAAAGTTTATTGCAACAGGAAGCTACTGGGGACAGTCTCTGGGAGCAGGGGCGCCTCTGCACAGCTGAGAGGAGGATGCAGCAGGGGGAGTGGCCTGGAAGTCAGCACGTTGGGGATGCTTTGCAGGGCGTTGGATGTTGACAACAGGGCGCTTGTGGGTGGAGAAGAGGTACAAATTGTTGTTGAGGCGCTGACCCACATGCACCAAGATTACCAACATCTGCACCCAGGCCAACTGAGAGCTCCGGGATATGGAAGTCCAGTTGCAAAGCAGGAGGCAGAGATGGCTTACAGGCACCAGGCGACCCCAACCACCACAAGCAGAGAACGTGGCCCCAATTGACAAACAGTCTATTAAGGCGTCCTCCATGTAGGAGTAAGCCAGGGGCAAAGGGACTCAGAGCTGGTAGGCCAGAGCTCAATAATGTTCCAAGCAACAACCAGCGTACCCTGGCTGATCAGGCTGGCAGCTATTGGGGGTGTACCACATAAAGTGGCATGCAGCGGCAGCCAAGAGAAGATAAAGACTGGCGTCACCATTACTCACTGCCTGCAGGAAGGCCTTAAAAGTAGCCAAGAAGCGCTGACTAGTGTTGGCCTGGATGGGAAGGTCCAGAGTCTGAGGGACAATGGATCAGCGGCAAGCTCCAGGGCCCAAATCCAAGTCACCTCATTGATGAATTCATTGCAGATGGCAATGGTGTGGGCGTGCTGAGCAGAGATCTGGCCAGGCGCCAAGAAAGTGAACTGTAGGCTAAGGCACACCTCAGCAGCCAAACGAGAAGCATAATAGCGGCCATGATATAGCTCCCTGGCACAGATGGAGGTCATGGCGTCCTTGTTGGAGTGCATCATCTTTATGAAGCTGTACATGGTTTCTTCATGGTGGCACACACCAAACTTACTTAATAAGTTGGAGTAATCTATCAGAACTTTGTCCAAGTTGCGCTGAGCGCAGAGCATTGATGATGGGGTGGCAGGAGGCTCACCAGAGGAAGGCTGGCGCTGCACAAAGGGGCGCAAGGCACCAGAAGAACTGCCGGCCAAAGGCGCACCGGGAAGGGGAGAGGGCTCATCAAACAAGGAATCCTCATTGAAAAGGTCACCAGCATCAGAGCCGGGAGAGGAGTTAGGCACAGAGCCAGCCACGGTGGTGGCGCAGTCTTGCTTGCAGAATTGTTCCTTGCTAGAGCAAAGACAGGTGAGGAAGGCTATCTGTACAGAGCGGGGAATTTTTTTGGAAGGCATTACATTCTGCTTCACCCATGGTAGCCATCATGGTGTTGTATGCCTGGCACATACTCTGGTTGCTGTTGAAGTTGATGTTGGATGGGTTCATTTAGGAAAGAAAGAAAGGAGTTCTTGGTCAAGTGGGGGGATATGTTGGGAATTTTGACCAAGCAATGATGCCAATTATGACGGAGCCCACAGATTGGGATTGCTACAACCAAATCCATAAATTAATAGTATAAAATACAGCAATGCCAATTATGACAGAGCTTGCAGATATGAATTGCAGCTACCAAATAACATAAGTTGATAGTATAAATCATATGCATATTGGATCAGAAGTAGCCTGCTGACCTAAGCCTAATACTAGCCAATGACAAGCGCCGCTGCGGCAATTAATGACACATGATTTGCTGCCACAGCACTTAATAAATACACAAAGTGCCGCAGCGCCGCCTAGCAACTGGATTAGGCGCCAAAGCCCTAAGACTTTTATGTCAAGCGCCACTGCGCCAACTGAAAATTATTGCAAGTGCTGCCTGGCAAAAATTGCAGGCACCACTTTACTTTTACATTGAGCATCAAGGTGCTGGGTTTGATTCCCCATAATCTTGAATTCCCATATTTATCACATTAATAAGCATTAAGCTTGCAGTATGTCAGGAAAGTAGGAAGTGATCCTGAAGTAACTAAATTATTCCATGCCAGCAAGGATTGCCTGTGCGGGGTGAAGATGAAGATATTCTATTGGTTGACATGTGATAGCCAGACCTAGATTAATAATTAACCAAATTAGGGGCGTGTTAGAATATCCTAGAAGACATTGCTAGCAGTCCAGGGATTAACCTTTGCAGAAGGTATAAGAAGAATGAATCAATTACAATAACTCTTAATCTTGACTTGTCTGGAATATATCTTGAATCTGGTTAACCTTTATCCCAATCCTTAAGTGCTTCTGTGCAATCAGAAGCCATTGCTGGACAATAATTCTGGTTTCATTCAATCCTGGCTCTTCTGATACAATACTACTCATATCCTCAAATATGACTGTATTCAAGTGAATGCTCTGTGCCCTATAATCCCAAATAATTGTGGCGCTGTAATGCAAAAAGTGCAACACCCAGATTATTTGGAGTTTACCTTAGAGGAGATCCTACTTTACAATCCAGAAGCCCATACCAGAGAAAAATAGTTTATTTGTTGTGAAGGAACTTGTATCACTGTGCAACCCTTGCTATTTTGTAACAAATATAACTACCTGTCTGTGTATTTGGTACCAATTGACCCTCCTTTGACCCCATAGCCCAACCTCCCGCAAGAATCCATTGCTACTAGTGAGTCCACCTCCACCCAAATATTTGAAGTCATGTACATCACCCTCACTGGCTTAATTGATTCTATGGTGCCCACCAGAAGACCCTGGGGCATATTTAGGAAATCACTATTCTACATTGTAAAGCTAACCCCCATCCTGTGGTGGGCCTTTCCTTCTGGGCCTGCAGGATGTCTTCCTGCAAGTGCTCATGGACCTACCACAGGATGGATACCTGACAATAACCCCTACAAGCTTTATGTGAGTGATGATGAAGAGCAAGGCTACATCAAGAAGCTGTAGTATTATTGAACTATGAAGGGGCAGCAGGTGCTTAAAAAATTACTGCAGGTTATAGCCAAGTGAATATACTGTGTCTTGAAAGAAACCAATGAGTTGTTGCCCACTAACAAAAAACTAATCACAAGGTGATCTCAGACTTCACATATGAAAATCTCATCAAGCTTATCACAGATGCTTGTGACTGCAGGAAGGTTGCAACACGTTTCAATGTATTGAAGCAAGCAGCACATAGGATGTAAAGTACATACCTGTAAACAGGAAGAATTTTCTTTATGGAGAACCCCTAACATAAGCCAACCATCCTGAAAAAGGAGCACATCTGGGAAAATAAGCAATGAATTACCTGTAATTGCCATCTTGAACTGGCAAATATACAGGCAATGATTAAATTTGTTTTTTAAATTGAGGCCTCAATTCTATTTTAATATCATGTGGTTAGAGGATTGAGGTTTACAGGAAAAACTTGGGGTATCTTCATACAGCTGGAATAGCCCAATGAACATCAAGACCTGCCATAAATATGCCAAGACATACACCATTCTAAAGGACAAAAGCACAATAAAATTTTACTATATTGATAAATTGTCCTCTGTGTCTCTCATTCATAACACCTACATCTATGTGCCCAAAGGTGCTAAGAATGGCAAATACCAATGTGCGTCTGTTTGTGATGTGCCCTACTCAATGGTAGCCCTTCTTGGTCCCCTTGAGATTGAACTGTATTAAATGATCAAGGGTTCTCACAATAGTGAGACCGGTGCAATACACCATCTAGAAATATGCCATCTAGAAAATTCTTTTGCAATAGAGTCCATATTTACATCAGCAAAATTTAAAAAAGTTAATAAAAATTATCAATTAGTTAATTTTTACATATTGGTTTCTAATACGGCATCTAGAAAAACAGCATCTAGAAAACACTATCACAAATTAATATAAAAAGAGTGTTATCCAGATAAGATTTTTTGAGTATAAAAACACTTAATAAATACCCTAAAATATGCCATCTAGAAATAAATCATCTAGAAAGACAGCATATGGAATCAAATAATAGTTATACTTTTATGTGATAAATCCAAGACTTTCCCTTATTAACTGGGAATAAAGTATTATATTGGTTTATAACCACATATAATAAATCAACTCAAATTAACGCCACTTTGATAGTACTATCTCCCTGTAACACAGCCATTAAAAAACCACTTTTAATATACCAGTTTTATTCCTTATCATAGAAGGATCTGTAATATTTTGGCTTCAACTTTAAAGTGTTTCATTAAGAATTTTATATATTCAAGAAAGGTGACTCCATTAACTGGAACTTCTATAATCAGGTTAAGTATAGTGTAACTAAGACCGCCTCATCACTTGAAGGTTAGTACAACCTATTTCCCTTCTGATTAAGGTAAAAAAGCCCAGATTCATTGTGATTATAAACAAGTTGAAGATATGGTATGTCCATAGGGACCAGCTTTACCCTCAGGCCATCAAGAGCAAAGCTGTTGTATCCAAGCATGCAGACCAGTAAATCAAGTTTGCAAGTGTTACTAAGGAGGTTTGAACTATTACACCAGAAAAAAGCTGCCTTACCTATCTCAAAGGGACGTCCAAGGCTCTTGGAGCTAAAGCCTGATCAATTTACTCTTTCATTAAAGAATTTACTTCCAAATATTTAATTTTTACTTTATTTTTAGTATATAGATGCAAAAATAGAAACAAATTTAATATGTAAATATTACAGGTTTGGAGTGTATTGACTTTAGAGCTTTGAGCACTATAGTTAGAACTAGCTGACCCCACATTTTTATTGCAGATTTAAAAGATTTGGATGATTTTAAGTCTAGACATGGTTTTATTGTTTTTTAAATGTTTTTGAGCTTTTATTAATATTTCAAGTTATCTGGCGTGGTTTAGCCAGAAATATGAGATAGGGTTTCTAGATGGTGTCTTTCTAGATGGTGTTTTCTATATAACATTTTCTAGATGGCGTCTTTCTAGATATTGTATCCCACTGTGAGACATTCATTGCATTTCTCTGATTGATTTAGGAGAATCTTAGGCTGACTAGCTTGGGGTCATCAACATTATTGTTTTGGATAATGTTGGGCTTCACAAGGCGGCTAATATTCTCAATGAATTTCCAACAATTGACACCAGCATTACAGTTGGCCTCCAACAATTAACCATATCAAATTTGTGCATTCTATTCCTCCCTGCCTATTCCCCATTCCTAAACCCTATTGAAGAAGTCTTTGGGTAGCTCAAGCAAGTTGTCAAGCAGGAGACACCAACTGGAACTGAGGACCTCTTTGATTTGCTGCAGGCTGGGATCCACACCCTTCCAGCTGAGACTGTGGCCAAATTCTATGGCACACTGATTCATTTCTCCCTGTGTGCCTTTCCAAAAAGCCAATCAACTAAAGGCTTATAAATTCTGACTATTTTTTATGTTCTTTAATTTACTTTTTTAGATTTACAGGTTATCATTTTATATTTAGATGTTTCTAAGCCTTCAATCCCATACAGCGGCATCATTGATGAAGGCTCCTAATTTATTTATTTTAAATTAAATTCTTTTATTATGGCACATGTTGTCTATCCCTAACACTTGATACTGGAGTATCAAATTTATATTTATATCACTCACTTCAAATAAAGATATAAGCTAAATCAAAAAGTAAAAATATCAATTTCAAAAAGTATATGATGCTTTTATATATAAATATGTTACTATGAAATTTATATACTGTTTTAAGTATTTTATCTTTGTAATAATTTTCTGTGATATAAAAGATTTTTGAAATTAATTATATTAATAAAGTAATAATTAAAACTGTAATAAAATTTATTGTATAATAGAATTTATTGGGATTGCCTGTAGTTTGTTTGACGGTATGAAGACACCTGGCAATGAAGGTGGCACACAACCTCTACCGCCACACTGTATACAGTGGATACATCTTTGATTAAAATATTCTCAGTGGCTTTTAAAAAGAAGTATAGTCAGGTGGGAGTATAGCAGCGGCTTTTCTGGTGGGGCTGCAAACCCTTAGATTCCCACCAGGACCAAGGCATCCTGAATGACATGGCTGACCAAGTTGTACCCATGTAGGACCTTCTTCCCATTGAGAGAGAGTCTGGCCTTGTTGACCCCAAGGAGGGCCCTGTCTGTCATGGTAAGTTCCATAATGCCAGCAATTTTTTGGCCAAAGTAGGAAAGCAGGAAAGCCCAAAAATCTTTAATAAAACTGACTTATTTAACGGATTTGAATCAAACAGTTGATAAGAAATGGGTTACAGCTGCTCCAGTTTGCCAGTCAAATCTGATCCCCTGCAAGTTGACGTTGTTAAATTGACGTAATTTAAGGGTCACCAGATATGAACTTGTTAATCATCATGGTTATCAGAAATTGGTCACTCAAGGGTTCTTTGCAACCTGGACTAGATACTCACTTGACAATGTGGAAGGAATAGGAGCCCAGGATCCAGGCAGTATTGCTTAGTCAATTTTGATATATATTGAATAATTTTCACTGTTTCAACTCTTAAGAGTTGAGTCCTCCCAAAATTTACTCAAATAAAAATCACATATTCCCTGGTTTAACTTTAATCTGAAAATTCATCCTGTAGTTGGATTGTTATGCTACATTCCCTACAATTTAATCATTATCTGGATTATTACGGGAAGATGGGGGCCTGCTGTTGGTACTTTATTGTTGTTGCCACCAAATGTTAATTCAATGACTATTGATCTTGGAGCTGTTCCTCCTACTGCTGAAGCTGAAACTCTTGTGCTATCCCAATGTCCTGAATTTTATGCTGAAGATACTCTGATTCTCTTGCAGGCCATTTATCTAGGGCCTTTTTGGTTGGGGTTAATTATTTTACTTAACCCTAGTATCTCTTTTGGAAATTTCACAAAACAGTATTTGAAGCTGCGTTGGTGGTTAATTATTAACCCTATATGGATTTGGTGGGTGATTCCAAACCACACGGCAACAGATTCTTATTATCCTGTGATTTCTGTCACACTTTACAGGTCTTTGACTGTGGCCCCATCCCAAAGTATAACAAGAACCCAAGGTAAACCATGTGGTGAAGTCTTTGCTCACCAAAGGCTTCAGTAAAATCACAAAATTTTAAAATACAGCACTGATATTCTTCTTGTGCTTTGTCTTCAATAAAGTGAGATCCATTGCCAAAAGGAGCCCTATCTTGTTGGAACTCTAGGCTAGCCCAAAGTCCGCCAGGAGAATCTTACTTTTTTTGATGGCTTTTTCATGGCAACAGCCAATTTTGGTACCACACGCCCAAAGTTCTCCAGGAGGTAAGAGATGGTATGCTCCATTGGGAAGCAGAAGCAAGCAGCCGCATGGGCCTGACCCATCTCTGGTATGTTCTTGAATGAGAGCGTCTCCAGAACGTCCTAAACAAGCTCAATGAATTTTACACAGTAAACTCCACTGAGGACCACCAGGTCAAGGCAGAGCAATAGGATATCCTTGTAGGCAGTAACTGCCCAATAATATGCCCTTTCACCATGTGTAAGCCTCAGGAGCACGTCCCACAACATCAGGAATGAACTATTTATTTGGCTCTCAAGCTTTGCACAACAGGAGGAGACAATGCCAACTGCCTTGCCATATGAGTGGTGTAGTTGGTGCAAAACGTGGTGGGAACAAAGGGGGCCAGGACCTGGCATATTACACCATCAATTATTTCTAAAAAAATGTAAGAATTTAAATATTTTTTATTAATTTTTTATATTACTTTCTTTAGTGTCCTCCTTACCAGCAGCTTTAGTAGGCTTGGCCATGCTTGGCAGGTTTGAGATGTTCATACATCTCTGGGTTGTCAACCCAGACAGACAGTGCAGAAAGATTGTATGCCTTAAATTGCAGGCCCTTGACCACAGTTTTTGAATGTTTAGAGCACACTCAATTGTTTTTTTTGGAGATGTTTGGCATCTTGGCCATAAGTGTCTTAGTGGACACCTTGTTGATTTTGTCCCCTGTAAGGGCAGCAGACTTCACCTTTGCAATCAATATATTTGATATTTGCAATTGCAAGGACAAAGTCTTTAAACAGCTTCTTCAATTCTCTCATTGATCTTTTACTAACCTTTGCATGTGTTTTTATAGCTTTCACCCCAATAAAATTGGTTTATTCTGATATTATTGCCTCTTTTTTATCCCTGTTTGTTTTCCCATTTACTACAATATCCCATCCTTTTACCCATTGTGTATATGTTTTTTGTTTATCTTAATATGTGTTGTTTGCTTTGTTTTTTTTGCATTGCTTCCATATTGCTGTATTACATAAGCTCTTTACACAACCCCTGTGAAAATATTAACAACAATTTGGTGATAAGCTAAATTTAAATTAGAAAATTATATGTTTATTGTGTTTAGATATTTTTGCTGATCCAAATTCAAAACATCAATAGCAAACTCTAAGCCAATCAGGAGCTGCTTGAGAAAGTGATTGGTGTGACATAAAGGGTCATTCAATAATTCTTTGATGCATGTGCATTAATTAATCTGATTGGCTGGTTGTTTTGCCATTGTGTGCCATTGCTGCTGTGGCAAGTTGTTAGTGGACTATTGCAAACCCAGCAGCTGATTAGGCACTAGTCCACCAACAACTTGTCACAGCAGCAATGTCACACAATGGCAAAAAAACCAGCTAATCAGATTAATTAGTGTACATGCATCAAAGAATTATTGAATGTCCCTTTATGTCATACCAATCACTTTCTCAAGCAGCTCCTGATTGGCTTAGAGTTTAACATTAAGGTTTTGAATTTGGATCAGCAAAAATATCTAAACACAATAAACATATAATTTTCTAATTTAAATTTAGCTGATCATCAAATTGTTGTTAATATTTTCACAAGGGGCTGTTTGAAAAGCTAAAATAATATGGCAATTATGGAAGCAATGCCAACACAAAGCAAACAACACATATTGAGATAAACGTAAAACATATACACAATGGTTAAAAAGATGGGGTATTGTAGTAAATGGGAAAACAAACAGGGATAAAAAAGAGGCAATCATATCATAATAAACAGATTTCATTGGGGTGAAATCTATAAAAATATATGCAAAGGTTAGTAAAAAACTATATGAGAGAATTGGAAAAGCTTTTGAAGGATCTCAACTTGGCAATCACCAAGATTAAGGAAATTGACTGCAAGGTCAAAGCCAAAGTGAAGTCTGCTGTCCTTGAAGGGGATAAAATTGACAAGGTCTCCGCAAAGGCCTTGATAGACAAGATGCCTGACACACCCAAGAAGACAATCAATTGTCTTCTCAACATTAAAAAAAACATGTTCAAGGGCCTGCAATTTAAGGTGTACAATCTTTCTGCGCCGTCTGTCTGGGTTGATGACCCTGAGATGTATGCACATCTCAAGCCAGCCAAGCAAGCAATAAAAAAGGACATCAAGTTGCTGGCCCAACTTCTTGCGCCAAGAATGGCTAAGCCTGCAAAAGCTGCTGGCAAGGAGGAAACAGAAGAAGGTAACATAAAAAATTAATAAAAATATTTAAATTCTTACCCTTTTTTAGAACAAATTGATGGCAAATTCTTCCAAGTACTTATCCCTTACGTCCCAGCCATATTCTATGCAAACTTTGCCAGCCATGTGTCCAAGCAGCTGGCCCTATCTCCCTGTTTTGCAGGAGCTTGGGGATAGAATATATGATACCTTCCCAATGTCCAGGGAGGCATTGGATGGGCTTTTACATGGCAATGAGGCATCCAAGTGGGAAGTTACTGCCTATAAGGATGCCCAATTAGTCTGCCTAGACCTGGTATCCCTCAGAAGAGTTTACTGTGTAAACTCCATTGAGCTTGTTTAGGACATTCTGGAGACTCTCTCATTCAAGAACATACCAGAGATGGGCTGGGCCCATGTAGCTGCTTGCTTCTGCTTCCTGGTAGAACACACTCTCATACCTACTTGAGAACTTTGGGCGTACAGTGAGTAACTTGGCTGTTGCAGGTGTAATAGCTGTCAAGAAGAACAAAATCCTCCTGGTGGACTTTGGGCTAGCCTGGAGCGCTGAAAAGACGGGAGTCCCTGCAGCAATAGAGCTTACCTTTGCTAAGACCAAGCATGAGAAGAAAATTACTGCCGTGTAAAATAAACTATGTGAGTTTACCAAAGCCTTTGCTGGGAAAAGGCTTCACCTTGTTGTTTACCTCAGGTATATTTTCTTCTTTGGGATGAGTGCCAGCGTAGAGGATCTTGACGGGGTCCTTCTTGGGATCAACAAGGCCAGGCTCTCCCTGGATGGGAAGAAGGTCCCACCAGGATATGACTCAGTGGACCACATAATCCAGGACACCTTGGTCCTGGCTAGATCTACAGGTCTGCAGCCCCAGCTGAAAAGCTGCTACTACACTCTCATCTTACAATCCTCCCTTTTACCAGCCACCAGGAATATTTTAATCATGGTGTATCCACTTTCTACAGTGTGACAGTGAAGGTTGTGTGCCACCTCCATTGCCCGGCAGTTACATGCAGAAGAACCTATTATAGGTGCAATTAATAAAAACTCTTTCCCTCAAATATAATTCTACACTTTTAATTTTTAATTTTTATAAAAATTAATTTTTTTAAATCCTATTTTAGCAAACAATTTTTACAAAAAAATCCCAGAGAAGGTCATCATAAAAGCATTTTAATATATGTTAATAAAATTCACTTCTAACTTGAGCGCTTTTATTTTTTATCTTTCTTTTTATATATAATTGACATAAGTGACAATCCATATAGTTATCATATTGTATTTTAAATATTTGAGATACCTATCACTGAATATAATATATATAATTAATTTAAAATTAACATTTTAATTTTTGCGTAAATGGTGATGTTGTATGGAATTGTGGACTTGAAGTAATCTAAATATACTATGGTAATCCATAAATCTAAAAGAGTAAATCAAAGAGTATAAAAAATAGTTGGGAAAGCTAAACCTTTAATTGATTGGCTGTTTAGAGAGGCACACAGGGATGAACAAATCAGTGTGGCCATATAATTTGGCCACATTCTTGACTGGGAGGGTGTGGATCCCAGCCTGCAGCAAATCAAACAGGTCCTCAGTTCCAGTTGGGGTCCTTTGCTTGACAACTTGCTTGAGCCACCCAAAGACCTCCTTGATGGGATTTAGAAAGGGCAAATAGGCAGGGAGAAAGAGAAGGAGGAAATTGGTCGTAGCCAATTGCTGGGGCCCACTGTGATGCTAGTATCAATCATTGGGAATTCCTGCAGAACATCTACCACCTTGTGGAGACAATGTTGTCCAGCACAATTATGTTGGTGAAGCCCAGACTTGTGCACCTCAGGTGCTCCTGGATCAATTGGAGAAAAGTTAAGAAGGACCTGCTGTTGTGCAAACCCAATATCATTTAATACAGCTCAGTCCCCTTTGAACTGAGGAGAGCCACCCTCAAATAGGCTGTGGCGCAGACTGCAGCACGCCAAGCCATCCCATCATTGGAGCCTTTTGGGACATACCCATACCCATTGCGCATTGACAAGGCAAAAGCTTATTTGTTAATGTAGTAGAATTTGTCTGCCTCTTTGGCTTTGAGGGCAGTGTATGCCTCTGTGTATTTTTTCTGGACATCAATGTTAGAAGGACTGTTTCTATTGTAGGGGGATACCCCAAGCTTTTTTCAGGAAAAGGGCATTTCCTTCACCAGATGGTAGTAAAAGGAAATTGAGGCCTCAACCCCAAAAGTAGATTTGACCATGACCTGTATATTTGCCAGTTCAAGATGGTAATATCAGGTTATTCACTGGAATATTGCCCATTTGTGCTCCTTGATGAGCATAGTGAACATGTGTAAGGATTTCTCTGAGGCAAGAACTTGGCCAGTATCAAACAGAATTTGTTGAATACATTGCTGGCATACTTGGGATCCACTATGACAAGGGCTGTGGGTGCCTTATAGTCACCAGATTCATGAATAAGCCTGAGCAGGATGATGTGCTTGATATCAGGAATGCTCTTCTGGGCGGGCTTAGTGGACTCAGATAAACTGGGATCCTGATTGATGACAGTCTTGCAAGGCATGTGTACCTTGGTGTAGAATGCAGCAACTTTCTTTAACACTAACTGCCCCTCTGTGGTTCTATAGAACTTGGGCTTGTTGTTGTCTTCTTGGTCACCATCACTGACGTAGGGCTCATAGCTGGTGTCAAGCACAGGCTTAACCTTCTCCATCATGGCTGATGGGACCAAATCTTGTTGGTACACAGCGTCAAACATATAGGAGGTAAGTTCAATCTTTTTGTTCCTGACTGTTTTGGTTGTGGTAACCTTATTGGGCTTCTGGGTCAGCTTGGGAACCCAAGGATTGATGGTCTGCATCCTAGCAGCTTCTGCTCCTTGAATTGGGTGTGTCAATGCAACTTTGCTATTGATCTCTCCTCTGTCTCCTTCCTTAGTAGGCACTTGTGTTGCACTGACTCAATTTTTTGACTCATGGGGGCAACTGCAACCGCGGCGCACAACAGGTGCATTGGTACTCTGTTGTTGTGTTCCTTACATTTTAAAATTTTTATAAAATACTAAATAAATTTCAGTTAAGTTTCTCCCTAATTTTAATTTTTGCTTTTATATGAATATGGATATTTAATTAGAGTTTTTCCCACCTAATATCCTGCTTATAGATTTTTTTATTTCTTAATTAGTTGTTTTTGGTTTTACAACACTCATTTTAGAATACCCAAAATATTTTCCAACTTTTTTTCAAGATTTTACTGCCAAATTTAAACCCCCATCACAATGTTTTTAAAATTTGTGTTTTGGATTGTATGCCCTATTTTAGATACCTTGGTATTGTTGAGGGTCTGGATGTACAAGCATTCTGGCTACCACCAACCTACTTAACATCCAGCCATTGCCCAATTTGGTGCCCTTCCAATATACCGTTTGACATACCAAGAATGGTAACCAAGCAATATCACATGGTGATCTAAGTATCCAGTGGCTTGAACCCATCCCACACATGACTTGACCCCTAGGTTTGGTCCAACTAAATCTCCACCACAGCCCAATCAATACAAGTCTAAAATATTATCCAATAAAAGATACTTCTCTTCTCTCCTAATTCCATATTGGAAGCTTCCTCAAAAGGCGCTCCTTATCACTGGTAGCAGCTACAGTTTTTTGACCACACCCATGAGAGAGAAAATGACTGACCGAAACCCGCCCACCTTCACTCACGTACTCAAACAGGCCACATTGCAGGAGACCTGGAAAATGTACTTCTGCGCCCACGACATCAATGAAGATATGCCTAGTGGATGCACCATATTTGAAGGTCTGGCCATGCCCAAAGTATGAACCAAGATAATTCAATACAGTTGCTCTCTTCAACCACAAACAAACGCACAACTACCTATCACGGGTGAAATTACCAACACCAAGTACATTGATATTGACAAGTTCTTTGGTAAAAACAAAGAAAACATCATCAACTGCCTAGACCACTCAGCTGCTAAACTCTGTACCAGCTGCATCCCTCATGAGAAATGGGTCCAGGAAGCCAGCAAGCGCCTGTACAAGGCTGCAGCTAACTGGTTTGCCACCTGGGTTGGCTCACAAACTGACGACCAACTTGAAAACTGGGAAGAGTTCAAAGCGGACATCACACACAATTTTTGCGTCACTGAATCCCTCCAAGGCATTGGAATATAGCTCAGCAATCTTCCTCAAAAGACCACTATCATAGCTTACGCCAATGAATTCAAGGAAATACACTGAAAAATCTAAAACCCAGAACAAGCTGACAGTGTACACACCAGAGCATCATTCATCAACAGAATGAAACCCTCTGTTACTGCCCTCATCCGTCCAGAGGCCAACGCCTCCATGCTCATGCTCATTGCAGAAGCCAAGCACACGGAAAAACACACAAACATGGAATATGCTGCACACAATGGCAATTGATCTTCAAACGGCAATAGCAGAGAAAACTCCAATATCAATAAACGCCAAAACACAAATCATAGCAACAGCAACTCCAATTGCAACAATGGCAATCACAGCCAAAGCGCAAAATGCTCCCATCCCAAGAAAGAGGACACTGCCAAAGTTAACAATGCTGAAGTAGCAACCCGCTATGAATCTGACCCTACATTCTCTGACCTCAAAGGTCTTGAAACAGAGGAACAGGGAAAAGAGGAGGGGGAACAGGCTTAAGTGCCCCTGTCTCCCCCAACTTGACAAGAAAAAGTACCAAGGCACAAACTTTGCTGCTCACATCCCCTGTGTCCCGCAATCCTCCATTTTTATGAACTTAAAATTAAAGATTGTTCACAACTTCTTGTCTATCCATGCACTTACAAATAGCATACACACAAAATTTTATTTGCCTCTGGTGCATAACACACTATGGTTAGAAAACCTTTTGTAACCAAGTACAAAATACCAGCTGTCAAATCCAACTTCAAATATTCCAGAATGGCAGACAAATAAAAGGTTTTACTTGAAGGCAAAACAACTCCCTTTAGAATTGACCTCCAAGGCATACAAACGTCCATCAAAGGACTTGTAATAAACAACATAAACTACAACATTGTAGCAGGCATGGACTGGTTCACCCAAGTGAACCCCATCATATGTTGGAAAACAAAAACCATGACCATCAAACACAATGGAGTCAATTTTAACATCCTCAAAGAACCCAACGACATCATTATAAGAGACACAGTATTTGTCCAGTTAATAAACCAAGAAACCTCAGAACGTCTAACTAAATATAGTATCCTCCACATAATGAGGTACACAAAATTTAATAATATACAAACAACAAAAATCCAATGCCCAGAATTTGTGGCACTCCTAAACAAATACACTCATGTATTCAAAGAAGAACTCACAGAGTTACCCCCCAAACAAGAGGTCAAACATGGCATTGACCTATGTAAAGCCATGCTGTGGTAATCCACATGTATGCTGTTTTGCAGGCGAGGGTTGATTTGGCTTCAAATAAAGACAATATGCTGAAGAGTGACAATGTGTGGTTAGCTAGCAACACTGTAAACTAGTAGGTAACATAGGGCTGCTAGGGGTAAGTAAGGGGGAGCCTAGTAGGTAACTTGGTCTACTAGGAGGAGTGAGGTAAGCCTAGTAGGTAACATGATCTACTAGGGTAAGTAAGGCCTGGCTGGTAAGTAACAAAGGACTACCAGAGGCAGATGTTGCCTCCACCCAGCAGAAGATGTTGGCTGCTTTGGGCTATAGTGCTTCACCTAGCAGGGAACTGTGGCTCCAGGAGGGTGAAGACTTAAATAGCAAGCAGGGAACTTTGTCTGTCTGGGGGGAGTAGGTTTTGGACCCCTGGCGGGTAACGTGGGCTTCCAGGGAGGGGAAGAGCTTTGAGAGCTCTATGTACCCTAATACGCTTACAGGAGGTTGTGAGCAAGCACCCTACCTAACAGACTGGTAGGGTGTCCTCGTTTATGCCCCTATGGGAGCTTTGGGGAAACCCAAAGTGAGCATTGGAGGGTATAGGCATGCTCAGAGGTGTCACCAAGGTGGCTTGCTTGGGGAAGCAAGCTGCAGAACTTGGTGTGATCAGGCCTCTGGGAAGTAGAGCTGATTACTCTGTGACTGAAAGCTCAGACTTCATCACCTGGGTGAGTAAAGACAATGCATAGACATAGATTTATGGTTGAATGTCCTAAGTGGATTGCCACTTGCGAGGGCCCAGTCAAACGCCTGTTCAATGTAGACTCATGCCTGGGTCTACAAGCTCTGGTAATGGGGGCTGAGATAAAGAACTGAGGTGGTTCACAGAATTAGCAGAGAAAAATAGAAAGAGGGACTGTTTGGTCACAGTGAAGGCTAGTTGATGAACTGTTAATTCATATTGAATGGAATGGACTAAATGGTTCAGTGTGTTAAAGGAACAAAGGAGGTTCCTAGTGAGGATTTGGTGAGAAATTGGTTAAGAATAAGCAGAAGGACAAGAAGACGTGATGAAGGACTAGCAGATCATAGTGTAGGATGGCCAAAGGACCAGAAGTTGGTGCTAAAGAACTGAAGAGCTGAGAGGATGCCCTGGCTGGACTGAATGCAGAGGCTGGAAGAGCTGATTTAGTGACTTTTGAGAATAAATTTGGATATAAAGAAGCAGTTAAAGAATGATTAAATACTGCCTGATTATGATTAAAAAAGGATTGAAAAGCAATAAGTAAAAAGAAAGAGAAGAAAAAATAACCTATAGTTTGTTAGAACTATATGTTATTTTTCAGAAAAGGATTAAAGAAAAAATGAACCAGAAAGAAGCTAGAAGAAGAACAGAGAAACTGTGAGGGCAAAAGAGCAAATTTTGCTGAGAACAACTAGGAAAAGCAAAAGGACAAGCAACAGGCAGGTTTGAAGGTGCAAAACAATGAAAAAAACACAGAGAAATGCGGAGAAACATTGAAAAATTGAAGGGTCAAAAATTGCCTAAGTAAAACATATGTGGAAGCGCTCAAGATTTGCCAGGGAAACGTAACGGGAATTCCAGCAAAACCATTCAAAATGAGGAGCAGTTGTTTACCCAGAGCAAGACAGCTTCGGGTTCAAACCAGGGTCAGGGACGGGTCATCCGGATAAACTGTTTTGACAAAACCATTGAAGCAAGGCGTTTGATTGGCTGCAAACCAGAGCCTACTTAATCAGTTTTTTAAGGGCTTTAACTTGAGAGTTAAAGCCTAAAAAATGGGGAGCAGAAGCGGAAAATTCAGGGCTTTCATTGGCTGAAGTAAGTTAAGAAGTTTAATATATTATAGAAGAAGAAAAACAGGATAGTTTAAGCTTTGAAAAACCAGAGTTCTAAGAGAGGTTTTTGGTCTGAAACAAGGGGCTATAAAAGAGAGCTATCTGAGACTCTTCAGGAACTGGATCAAGTGGATTACAAAGGCCATCAAAGCTACAGAAGGGGCAGAAGACTAAGGATAGGAAGCCAGAGCTGGTTCAGACTGCAGAAGATTAAGATTAAGACAACAGAGCCCACAACTAAAGTTCAGGAGCCCGGGACCAAAGCGCAGGAGCCCAAGACCAAGGAGCAGGAGTCAAAGACCAAGTACAAGGAGTCCAAGATATTTTTAAAGGACTCCAAGTATTGGCACAAATACTTTCTTATTTCCTACCCCAAGGCTGTATCTCAGAAGGTTTCTAAGGAGATCTTCCTTCTGACAGAGAATAAAGCGCCTATTATGACCCCTATCCAAATTTCCCGTGTGAAAAGAGTATATAAGTCTCATGAGTCAATTACCCATATTTTCTATCCTAGCCCAGGGGATGAGAAATCCTATTGCCTAGGGTGCAGGAAGTTTGCCTCTAGTAAATCTGCCCAGGAGGAGTGGGAGAAGGTGACAAGGCATTTGGAGATGACAAATAGAGGAAGAGAGTTCATTGGAGAAGAGTTTGCAAGACTACTACAGGATTGATATCAGCCTACAGAAGGGCTGGAGCCTGCTGAAGTCCAGGTATACAATGGAGATTCTTGCTTGGTGATTGGGAAGGTACTGGAGGAGTTTGGCCTTATGCAAGCCAAGTATAAGCTTCTCACCAACCCTTCACCCCTGTTGGAGAATGAAAACTCCTCCAAGCTGGTCCCTGGCTACAACCCAGGACACACTATGGGGACTGGTGACCAGGAACCCCACACATGCCCAAACCTGCACCCCTCTACAGACTCTCTCCCATGGAGACCCAAACCCTCAAAAGACATATTGAGGACAATCTAGCAAAAGGATTCATTTGCCTGTCTGAATCCCCGTGAGGGGAGCAGCAGTGTTCTTTGTAAATAAAAAGGAAGGCACTCTGCATCTAGTAACTGAATACAGAGCACTAAATGCAAGCATAGTGAAGAATAAATCCCCTCTCCCACATATAGAGGATCTGTTTGCAAGACTCTCAGGAGCCAAATTTTTCTCCAAAATTGACCTCATCTCAGGTTACAGCTAAGTTGAAGTAAAGGAAAAGGACATACCAAAAACTGTGTTCCATACACAATTTGGATCCTTTGAGTGTAGGGTAATGAACTTTGGGATGACCAACACCCCCACAACGTTTGTCACCATGATGAACCAAGCACTAAACAGTCTCTCAAATACATTATGCTACCTTGACAATATCATCATATTCTCAAAAACAAAAGAGGAGCACCTCACACATGTCTGCAAGACACTCAATCAACTCGCAAAGCACAAACTTTATGCAAAACCAAGTAAGTGCCAATTTATGGAAAAGGAACTACTGTTCTTGGGCCACATTGTCTCTGACAGTGGCATCAAAGCAGATCAAGAAAAAATTAAAACCATAAACAACATGCAACACCCCACCTCTTTTAAATAAGTTAGATGCTTTCTTGGTATGGTAGCTTACCTAAGGAAATACATCAAAGACTGCGGGAAACTCACCGCACCAATCAATGACTTAACCAATGGTAATGCCAAAAAGAAATTCATCTGGACACCAGAATGTGACAAAAATTTCCAATTATTAAAACAAGCTTTGATTGAAGCACCAATCTTGCAATATCCTAATAACAATGGGTGCTATGAGCTTGAGTTGGATGTCAGTGATACCGCCATTGGTGCAGTCCTGTGCATCTGCCAGCCAGGGAAGCAAGACTTCCTACAAGTATGTTAAAAAAGTAGAAAACTAACCAACACTGAGCAGAGATGCCCAATACATGATAAGGAATTGCTAGCAATATATCATGCATGCAAGAAATGGATATGTCATCTGGAAGAACATTTAAACGTCTGAGTACTAACTGAACATAAATCCTTAATCTATTTCAAAACTCAGAACACACTTGCACGGCAACAAGCCAAAGGGAGATACCTGATGGAGCAGCTTAATTTGTACAACCAATACAAAAAGGGGCAGAGCTGGTCACGGCTGATGCTCTTTCTAGACTATGTCAGCCTAGAGAGGATCATCCTGACCACCTGGACCCTGACTGGCCAAACCTATACAACACTGAATATAAAACCAAAGGGAAAGACCCCTCAATACACCAACTGACCCACAATACATGAGTAAGGAACAAAAAGTATTCCCATGTATCAAATGGCACTGTATACCAAATCATTAACAACAAACATTTTCCTTACATCCCACTTGAACAAAGAGTAGATACCATATTAAGACATCACTGCCTACTAGGACATACAAAGGCTAACAACCTATACCTCACAATAAAAGAGATAGTATGGTGGCCCAACCTCAAACAGGATATAGTTGATGTTCTGAAAAAGTGCACAGTATGCAAGAAATACACCAGCACAAAGGCTCCTCAGCCAACGGTCAACCCAGTACTGGACCCTGAACCATTCAAGGTTTGGGGACTGGACGTAGTGGGCCCCTTCCCAGAAACAAAGACAAACAAACATTTCTTAATTGTAGCTATCAACTTTGCCACATGCTGGCCCATCTGCTGGGCAACAAAGGACCATAACTAAGAAGCCATAAACCAATTCATCAACAAAGCAATCATAGCCAACTATGGCACTCTAGAATACATCATAACTGATGAAGCAACTGAGTTATCAGGTCACATAGTAAACAACAACTTAAAATCCAAAAACATTAAACATTCCACAACCTCTCTATACAGGTCACAGGCCAACGGCAGAGTGGAACACCTAAACAGCAGCCATATCAGAACCCTAGAGAAAATAATGGATGGCAAAGCCAAAGACACATGGCCACTATACGCAAAACATGCATTACTAGTATCCCGGGTCTGTACTAATCAAGGGACAGGCTATTCACTGTTTGAGCTAACCCAAAGATACAAACCAGAAATAATTACCCGCAACAAGCAGCCATACATAAAGATCACCCCGGGGAAACCCCCCACAGTAGAACAAGTACCAAATCTACAACACATTTGCCTCAAAGCTAAAATAGCAGAAATAAAAAGGCTCAAAACACAAAAGGTAACCTCCACAGAGGAACCACTTCCCATCAACTCCCCCGTCTGGGTTCTAGCTGGGAACAGAAAGAAACTAGACTCAGTACACAGGGGACCAGGAAGAATCATTAAGTACAGACCAGATCACAACACCTATCTAGTAAAATTTCAAGGTACCAAAATCCCAATTGTCAAGAAATATCACAGAACCCGTCTCCGCCTTAGTAAAGGAGAACACTTGATCAGACTGGTTCCAACTAGTAAACAGCTCCAGGAGCATCAGGCGGCAGCCGTTAACATGAAGCCCCCTCCTGATGAACCAGAGTAACCCCTTAAGGGGGTGTCAAGGGTCTGGATGTACAAGCATTCTGGCTACCACCAACCTACTTAACATCCAGCCATCACCCGATTTGGTGCCCTTCCAATATACTGTTTGGCATACCAAGAATGGTAACCAAGCAATATCACATGGTAATCCAAGTATCCAGTGGCTAGAACCCATCCCGCACATGACCAACCCCTAGGTTTGATACAACTAAATCTCCACCACAGCCCAATCAATACAAGTCTAAAATATTATCCAATAAAAGATACTTCTCTTCTCTCCTAATTCCATATTGGAAGCTTTCCCAAAAGGCGCTCCTTATCAATATCATTCTTGATTACAACTCATTGCACACAACAATTGAGTTGTTTCATTTACATATTTAGTTGCTATTGTGTTGGCAATCTCCAGAATTAACTAATACAGAATGAAACATCCTCTATGTCAACAATTCTCAAAAATATTTGTTGTGTTCTGAGGCGCGGCACAGACACACAACAGGAAATCCTAACCTTAGGATTGGATTTGTACTAAGTCTCGGTTAGATGACAGGGAAGGCAAATGCGTTTACCTTGAGGCCCTGGAAGAATAATCTCTACTAATTGTGGCTAGAGAGAGGCGTAGAAGTACAGAAGACACAAAGACAAAAATGTGAATAGAACTTAATTTTATTGGTAAACAAGGAAATGGAATATATAGTGGTTGAGAATACCACAAAACACTACCAGGACGGTAGGATCACTTGCCACTAGCATTAATGGGGCAAGTGAGTTGCGCAGGGATCAGGAAACCAAACAATTGTATTTCCTGAATTGGTCATCAACTCATTTTGAGTAGCAAAAGCGAAAGCAAGAGATTTGTCCTCAAAATGGCCCAGCAAAGGCGAAATCAAAATACTGTGAATAGCGGCATTCACAACAATATTTTTCTTATTTTTAATATTAAAGATGATGTTTTTCTTGATTAAATAATTGACATTGATAATAGAAGCAATGTTTGATTTTTATTTTGAGCTTTTAATTGAAATTATAAGAGATAAAGCAAAAACAATTTTTGAAATTGTTGACATGGAGGATGTTCCATTCTGTATGAGTTAATTCTGGAGGTTGCCATTGTGTTTTATTTTTGGAATGAGTTTTAAATCACTGCCTGTGAGTGTATTTTGTCACCAATTTAAATAGTAATCATGTGTACACCAAATGTCACAAAGGACAAACTCCTGCTAACTATGCTTATGGGAAAACCTCAACTATGGGAATCAAACCCCAAAACCCTGTGAGCTGCCCACAGTTTCCTGGACTCAAACTGGAGAAGTATTTGACTTTGGGAAATCTCCTGAGTTTGGATGAACAAGAATTACTTGCTTCAAGGCCTCCCAGGACAAAGGTTCATGTTAACCCAACCAATGAGAGCACAGGCCAAGCCAAGGATCCTGAAATAACTTGGGCCACTGTGGCTGGGGAAGCAAAGAAACTTCCTGTGAAACGCAGGCCACCCAAGGTTGATCAACCCTGCAACCCAAAAGGAAAATTTGAGTCTTCCCAGTTCAAGCCAGACAATGAAATATCTCCCGCAATGGATGTCACCAAGGGCTGCAAACCCCTGGTAGATGGTATCATCAGGCCCAAAGGAAATTATAAAAGTTTCTCCATAGCAGATGGGTATACTTATACCCTGGTCTGCCAGGAAGTTGCCCATTGCTTTTCTTGCAATAAAGTCACATGAACCTTTGGTTCAACCAGGTTATTCCATATTTGATTTTAGTTCTATTTAATTTGCAGTCTACCTCTCACAGTTTTGTACCTCACACCCAACAACCCCAAGAAACTGTGGACCAACTGCCTGAACTATATCATCCACCAGGAGCTCCCTTTGGCCTGGTAAATTTCACAGAACATCCACCCAACCCAGCGTATTTGGAACTAACCCTAGAAGAAATCCTAATCTACAACCTAGAAGCCAGAACTAGAGAAACTGAGACCATTGTTAGAGAAGAAACTTGGGTCACCATACCTCTCCTGCTGTTCCACAACAAGTATGACTACCTGCCCGCCTATCTAGTTCCAATGACACCACCTCTCATCCTGAAGCCTGACTGCCCACAGAAATCTGTTGCAATCAATGAATCCATCTTTACATAGGTATTTGGGGTGATGTACATCACCCTTACCGGCCTGATCAATTCAATGGTGCCTGCTAGTAGCCCCTGGGCTTTTCTGGGCAAATCATTATCTTATATTGTAAAGTTAGCTCCAATCTTGTGGTGGGCCCTTCCCGCAGGACCCTCAGGCCGACCGCCCGTAAGTTCTCAAGACCCTCCCCCACAGACTAGATCCCTGACACCAAAGGTCAACTCACACTACTTTTGTGTGAATCCTTGTATTTTGGTTTGTATTTTGAATAGTTGCACTTGGTGCACAAGCAATTTGTTGCTGTATTGACCCATTTTGTCTATTAATACCAAAAATCCCTGTTAACAAAGTGTATATTTTAACCTGAAGTTGGAATTTGCTTAAATCTGAAATCATTTTGTTTAAATCTGAGGTATTTTTGGTTGTTGCCATAGCTTTTAAAACTACTGTACTATTTTGAATACCAAGTTATGACTCCTGTTGCCATATTACAGTAATTTCTAAACCTGTTGAAATAAACAAAAAATATCAGTCTAAAAACAAAAACAACTCAGTCTAAAAATGAAATCAAATCTATTGTAATTTAATATAAATTCCTTGATATTTGATTTCATTTTTAGACTGAGTTGTTTTTGATTTTAGACTGATATTCTTTGTTTATCTCAACAGGGTTGAAAATTACGGTATATGTTTATGTATATATATATTTCTATATTTATTCAAACTGGCCCTGTAATTTTTATTTTATTGCTTTAATAGCATTCATTTAATTTTGAACAATTTCTACACCCAAAAAAGAAGCTAAGAATAGTTCCATCCAATTTTTATTTCAGATGGCATGCATTTATCTTGAAGTCTTAGCACTGAGACAGTATTGGCTGTTTTTCATTTTTGTTTTGGTTCTATGTGTTGTGAACTTGATTTAATGTTGCTCTGATTTTTGTGTGTGAATTTTAAATTAAAGCGCCCAACTTTTGTTGCCATCTTCAAAACATAATAAAAATAATAGAAAATGGGATACATGTGAGTTGATTTATTTGCATTTTGAGGCCCTGATCTTACTATGTGACTTTGATGTGTTGTGTTTCTGATATGAATGTTGTATATTTGATTTGGTTTGCTAATTAAATCCTGGGCTCACTTTAATTTGGCTTAAACTATATGTTTAATATTATGTTTTTTATGCATGTCTTCAGTTTGCTATAATCTGACTTTGATTTGTCCATCTACATAGCCATAAAAAGTAGCTTGAGTGCCTTGAAAATTCTAAAAATAGCATACACCACAGCTTGTGAAACTTCATAGAAAGGATTATCATTGGTTTCTGATTCATTAAGACTGCAGAAAAGTTCAACCAGACTTACTCAAGTACATCTCTTCAGTGCCCAAGTCAATTTTTTGATTAGAATTTATTCCTGCTGTCTTGTATATATTTCTTGGAAGTATAATAAACAAAATGAAGGTGAAGATTAGGAAGAGAAGGATACTTTATTGAATATAAATATAGGCTAATATATAGTATCATGATAAGCCACATGTTGTCCATGTACGTCATGGCAAACATGGGGCTTATCTGAGTAATGTTCCTCTTGAGTCACAAGGCTTAATCAAGTTGTGTTCCATTTAGGACCTGGATTGAGGGATCCCCATTATAGATGGTTAACTGATAAAGGTGCCACCGGCTTATTGGCTGGGTAGTGAACCACTCGGTGAGCCTCTTGGTGATTACTTGGGGCATTAATTCCCCGAGAGGGAGTAATCAAAGATGTTGTGACATCTCCCCCTGGGGTGCTGGAAGGTGGAGCCTTGAGAATTTTCTTGAGAGTATCTGGTATACAGGCCTGGTATTGATCCAGTCTGGTGTTAGGAACAGGGAGTCTTGAATTTTGTTGGGCTGCTCTTGCTTTGCACAAACAAAGTCAATCATGGTGTTTATGTTTCAGTTTGGTTTGAGCTCCAATCCTTTGATGAGGTACGTGTTATTGGGTTTCACCTCCATGACAATGCCTGGTCTGCGCAATCCTGGGTCTAATTTGTGCTGGTTGTGGTTGTTAACCCAGATTTTGTCTCCGACTTGGAACCTTTCTTGTTGTAACGGGATTGCTTCTCGTTGAACCCTTTGTTGTTCCATCATCTCTTGGTCTTTTCTGGCTTGTAGTACTTTTGGGTCACTGCTGTCTGGAATTTTCTTGGGAAGTGGCAGTTGTGGTCCCGCGGTTGTACTGACAAGTGAAGGTTTCCGGCAATAGACAAGTTTGTAGGGGCTTTTGCCTGTATTGCGGTTGACTCATGTTCTGCAGACCATAAGGGCGGTTGGTAACATGTCAACCTGGGCTTTTGGATTGTTGGCAGATAGCTTACTGAGGGCTTCTACTAGGGAGCCGTTTAGTTGTTCTACATGTCCCTTTGCCTGGGGGTGATATGGGCTGGCTGTGACGTGTTTTATTCCATTTTTGGCAAGGTATATGTTGGTGTCAATAGCTTTGAGTTCAGTGCCTCCATCTGTGATTAAGAGGTTGGGTTTTCCAAACTTAGCTATGATTTTCTTGCCAATAAATTGTCTTATGTCATTGCCTTTGTGCTCTTTTGTGGCTTGTGCTATGGGCCATCTGGTTGCATAGTTGATGGCTGTGATGATGTACTTCTTGCCTTTGCTTTCACCAGGCATAGGTCCCACAATATCCAACAACCATACCTTGAAGGGCTGTGTGATGGATACGGGTACCACTGATTTGAGTGGAGCTTTGGTTCAGGCGTACTTTTCACAGACCTCACATTGTTCTTGAGGACTTTCTCTTGGATGTCCATTGGTGTTCCAGGTGGGAACCCTTCCTGGAGATTTCCCATGATTAACATGGGCCAGTCGGGGTCACCATCAGTGCAGAGGATGTGTTTATTGTATAGCCTTGATAGGGCGTCTGCAGTAAGCATCTCTCTGCCTGGTTTGCATTCAATTTGCATGGGGTATCTCTGTATGAGGCTCATCCATTTGGCTTGTCTTCTTGACAAGTGTTGTTGTGTTTTAAAGAATACCAATGACTTGTGGTTGGTGATTACTTTGAACATCTGAGCTCCTTTTAGGTAACATTGCCATTTCATGAGACAGTGTATGATGGCGACCAACTCCTTATAGTGTATAGGGTATCTTTGTTTGCTGTCTGATAGTTTCCTGGATTCATATGCCATGGGGAGGAAGTCTTACTGGGCCTTTTGGATACAGAGGACTCCTCCTATGGCATAATCAGAGGTGTCAGTTTCTAGCTCATAGATACCCTCGCGGTTTGGATATTGTAAGATGGGGGAAGTGACCATGCGCTCTTTTAGCTGGTGGAAATGTTGATCTTGTAAAGGTGTCCAGACAAACTTGGTTGTTTTCCTAGTGATGACTGATAGGGGGCTGTTAGGGAGCCCCAGTTGGGGATGAACCTACGTACATATGCTATCATTCCAAGGAAAGTGTGGAGCTCGCTCTTGTTTCTTGGGGCTGGCATTTCTGTTATAGCGTGTATCTTGTCTGGATTGGGCTTGATACTGTCCTTGCTAATTATGTGACCAAGGAAGGGGAGTTCAGTTGAGAAGAACTTGCATTTGGATGGTTTGGCAATCAGTAGATTTTCCTGCAGGGTGTGGAGGACTGCGTGGACGTCTTCCCAGTGTTGTTGTAGGTTGGGACTATAAATGATGATGTCGTCCAGGTAGATTATTGCTCTTTTCCCAATGTGTTCTTTGAAAACCTCGTTCATGAATGTCACAAAGGTACTGGGAGCGTTTGTCATGCCAAAATTGAGGACAACACATTCAAAGGATCCATACTTAGTCTGAAATGCAGTCTTTGGAATGTCTTCAGTTTTCACGCGAATTTGGTGGTAATCTGCTGTAAAATCATTTTTTGTGAAGATTTGGGACCCCCCCAGGGCGTCAAAAAGGTCATCAATTAGGGGCAGGGGATACCTGTTCTTTATTGTGCCCTTGTTGAGGGCCCTGTAGTCTGTGACTAGGCGGAGGCCTCCATCTTTCTTTGCCACAAAGAAGACAGTAGCACCAAAGGGTGATCTTGAAGGTCTGATGAGGCCTTTCTTGAGCTCTTCATCAAGGTAGGCTTTCAGAGTGTCGTCTTCTTGTGGTGTGAGGCGGTAGATGGGTTGCGCCTTAGGCACGCTACCTTTTAAGTCATTCTCATGTTGGATACCCCAATCAGGGGGCAGTCCAGGTAGTGATTATTGGAATACAGAGGGAAACTCATTGACTAGCTGGTCTCTAATTGGGTTCTGTTTGTGTTGGGTTTTTGTGTTTTTGAAGTGGATGAATTCATACGTACATGTGCTCCAATTGATCTTGCTGATGTCCATTTTTTTCTCTGTTTCCATGACCTTTACAAATATTTGGTCCCTCATGAGAGTGTCAAGGTGTGTTGGGTACAAGTGATGATGGACTTCTCCTCGCTGGATTGTGAGGGTGGCACTGTTCCAGTCTATGTGAGGTTTTGTCTTTTGCATCCAATCTAATCCAAGTATGATATCATATTTTGGGATTGGGATGATGGCGCCACTAATTGTTGTTTGGACATCTCCAATTTGGGCCCGGAAAGGTTTGGTCTCACGAGTAACTGGTGTGCTGCAGTTGTCCGCCATGACAACTCTCTTGATGTTACTTCAAATGGTAGGTAACTTCATGAGGTCTGTGAAACTCTTGTTAACAAGTGATTGATTGGCTCCAGTGTCAAATAGCGCTGTGCCCTGTTATCTGCAAAAACAAAAAGGATAGGCAAGGAGTTTATTTCCAGATTGGGCGGCAAACAGGAGAGGGTTGCTGGAGGGAACTTGGATCATGGTGATGGAGTCCACGTCCTGTTCTCTGTACAAGTCTTGTACAGAGGGGGAGGGCGGCTTGCCTAAGCACTCCCCTGAGCTTTTACCTCCTCATTGGTATCTTCAGTGCTAGCCTGATTGGCTTGTGCAGTGTGATTCCCGTGTAAAGGTTGGGTACTGTTGGTTTGGTTGTTCTGCTTATTGGGGCGAGGCTCTCTTTTAACTGCAGGGTTGTCCTTGTGTTTGTTGGAGGCGTGTAGATTGTCAGTCTTCTGAGCTGTGTGTTTTCCTTCTAGGAATATGTTCTAGAGGTTCTTGCAGAGGGTCATGTCAAACTGACTCCTGATATGTGTAGGAAGGCCATTGTAAAAGTCCAGGTGTGGTCCAGGTTCATCAAAGTTGATGGTGTTGGGTGCACGGTCACATAGTCCTTCATATGCAGCAATATATTCCTCAATGGTTCCTGCCATTTTGAAGGTCCGGAGTTCGGTCATGATTACTACGTCTGAATCCTTCATGGAGAATTTTTTGAGAAATGCGGCTTTGAACACTTCCCAGTTTTCCTTCTGATCAGGGTGTTGGGTTAGCCATTTGGTAACAAAACGTGAGGCAGTTCCTGTTGTGTGGAGGGAAACCTCACTAACCCAGAGTCTTTGGGGGTACTCCACTTGCGCGAACTTACTCTCAGTGCTGTTGATCCAAAGAGAGGCGTTCTCACGGTGTAGTCCCGCAAAGGCGCCAATCTCAGCGGTATGTAAGCGTTGAAACATGATGTTTGGTATCTCAGTTTGCAAAGACGCTGTTGCAGCTGGTGTGGTAGAGAACATACTGCGGGTTTTGAGGGCATTGTACTGGTCAATGGGCACAAGGAGATTATTGTAGATGACAAGTCCGGGGGGACGTCTTGTCCTACTTCGTAATCTCTCCAACTGTTAGGGAGTGACATTGCTTGGTTTCTTTTCTTGGGAGGAATTTTTCCTTTGAGTTGGGTAGGTATGGATAACCTACCTGTGCTACCACTGTCATGTATATACTTCTTGGAAGTATAATAAACAAAATAAAGGGAAAGATTAAGAAGAGAATGATACTTTATTGAATATAAATATAGGCTAATATATAGTATCATGATAAGCCACATGTTGTCCATGTACGTCATGGTGGTCACGGGGCTTATCTGAGTAATGTTCCTCTTGAGTCACGAGGCTTAATCAAGTTGTGTTCCATTTAGGATCTGGATTGAGGGATCCCCGTTATAGATGGTTAACTGATAAAGGTGCCACTGGCTTATTGGCTGGGCGGTGAACCACTCGGTGAGCCGCTCGGTGATTTACTCGGGGCGTTAATTCCCCAAGAGGGAGTAATTAAAGATGTTGCGACACTGCAATAAACATACCTTGCCTTATTATTCTTTATTTGATTAATAGTATTTTCTGTACAGATGATTGAAAGTCTCCCTTTTTGGTCCTTGGCTACAATCTGAATCAGCTTATTCCTGTCCTCTATCTTGTCTCAGGAGTTAAAAAAATGGTTTTATCCTTATCATTTTTCAACACTCACACTTCAATCAGAAGAAATATATACTTTTGTAGAAATTAAAGGACCCTTGTTTGGTGTTGAGCCAGTATCATTCTCTGTAAATAAGATCCCTTACAAAGGCCAAGTAGCACATTGTACATTTAGTAGTTAGATAGTGCAAAAGTGATGTTTAATTAAAGTTTCCTGTGATCCATTAAACGGGAAATTCTTATCCAAACTAGGACAATATTGAACAAAAGAATAGAGTGATAAATAATAACTCTTAATGGGTAAATGATAAAAAATGAATATGGAGTGGTACATGTTAAGAAAAATAGAATTTAGAATATAAGCTGCATGAATTGGAGAAATGATATGGTGGTGGCAGTATATAAGGGTTAACAATTGAATGGTGGAAGTTTGAAAAGAGGATCTGAAAGAGAGGACAAATTAAAATCCATGACACAGGGATTTAGAGCTACATCAATGTGATCAGATACTACAAAACTAATAAGGAGGAAATTAAGGAAAGCAGATTATTCTATTTATCTGAGTAGTGCTCATTGTGATAGGTATTTAACTACTGCTGATAATGGGCCTACTATCAGTTGTTTTAAAGCTTATTGATGAGGAGATTAGGAGGCAGTATTCACCTTGAAACTTTTAACCTTGAGAGTATACTCTATGATGTTATAGTTATAATAGTTATAGAGGTCTTTTCCTAGCTTCTTTGAGGCTCTGGCAATTGATCAGATCTTCTTTCACCCACTTATTATTTTTTATCAAGGTATTCTGTCAGCAGCAGTTCTGGATTCGCTTCTCTGGCTTGTTTTTTCAGAAAAGCAATTCACGTGAATTGAACTATGGCAGTATCTAAAGGATGATAATCACATAGCTTTTCTAGATATTTTTAAATATCAGATAATTTGATTGTTTGTAGTTTCATGTTATTTTGCTTAAGTGAAGTTCTATGAAAATTCTCATTGGCATATGGGCTAAATTAATATTATAGTAAAATATTGCATAATAGGATAATAATTAAAAGGTTTCTTAAACTTTAATGAATCATGTTTAGATTGGTATTTTATACAGCTACACAATAGTTCAAACAGCTTCAATTGAGCATTAAACTTTCTCAAAAAGAGAGGGAATGATGCTTGGAAGTTCATCAATAGTTCTGATTACTAGGTGAGAATCATTTACAAAAGACTCAGGAACAGTGCCTTTAGAACCAACAACATGAATTGTATTCCAGCCTAGTTGGCGAGCAGCATTTAAGTTCTTTGGGGAGTCATCAACAAAATAGCAAAGTTCTGGCCTCTTTACATTTGCATCACCCATGGCACGGTAGTAGGCATTAAGTTCTGGCTTGCAGCTAAATCCTGGCTGACTATAGTCACAGTAGGTAAGGCCATCAAACAAATCATGAATTCCAAGAAGCCTCAGTACCTTCTCTGCATGCTAAAGAGGTTAGAAAACAAAAGCAAGTAAACTCTTACAGGTCGGTTGGCATTAGTAAAGGCCCATTTTTTCATGTTGAGACGGAGAAGCATTTTTCTAATATTTAGATCAGGCTTCAAGATGGTTTCAAGAGGCAGAGATTGGTCAACATGGAGATCTAAAAGGTTAGAATGTCTGATAAATGCACTGTAATACCATAATGGTTAGGGTCAATGTCTACAAGGGATTAATAATGGTAGTGATATTAGTCTTACCATGATGCATGATGAATCCTCTAACAGCCAGTCCATACGACTTATAGTAGCCAAGGGTGAGATCAGCAACTTTATCTTTAGGAATACCTATCCTCTCTCCATATGCAGCTATTCTAGAAGTGTGAGCATGTGTGAGCATATAAGATTACCTTTCAGTCATCATGTCAGATATCCCGGTTTCAATGTCATAAAGACAATTGTCAATATCGAAAAAGAATACCTTCTCATCACCTGGACTGGGGTCAAGACCTTCACCTGTGCCGTCATAGGCTACTGTCTTAAGCGGAAGATCGGCCTGGATTCCGCGGAGTTCAGATACTGTCATCATTTTGACGCCTACAGCCGAAAACAAGGTAGAGTGGAAAGGAAGAAGCCGAATTTGAGATCCACTGGACCTTTATACCTCACTACTCTCAAAGCATGGCGGATGTGGAACGTTTGACTTGATGTTCACATCCGCAGCCCCCTGCTCTAAGCAGGAGTCTCAGCAAGGCGAAAAGGGAGCACCTCTCTTTAAGCTAGATGTGATGTAATATTCCCTAATTTAGCCCAACCCAGAGCGTGATATGTGGCTTTAAAGAGAAATTGTTAGCTCGGTTAGCCAAACCCAGCCAATGAAAGTGACCTCGATATGGAGCCGCTCAACATCTGAGCAACTCTGAGTCGAAATAGAGGATGTCCACCAACAAAATTATGTACTATAATTACTTCGAGCCTATAGATTCAACATTAGGGTTTTAGCGTATAAATTTGATGTGTAATAAAATGCGAATCTTAATTGGGTCCAAACAACCATTTGCACCGGGCAACTGATTGGTTTGATTTTAGTTTAGCTCCGTGACGTAACAGCATGCTAATTCACGTTTTCATAGAATTATGCTGCTGCGGTCCAGGCCGGCCAGTTTCAGCTCTGGGACTTGATTTAAAGTTATTTAATAGTAATCAAATATAGTGATTTCGTCGTTTTAGCTGGGCCAAAGCATCCCAATGTACAATATATTAAACTGGTGCTGGCTTAGTATGGGTGGACTCTATTTAAAAAGATTTAAAATAAAGTTAAAATTAACTGTACTTCCCAGCTAACACATGACAATATTTGTTGTGCCTAGGACAGTTGCGGCACGATTCTGACTCTGGAGCAAGTCTATTCAAAGATTTATTTAAAAATGTTTAAATATATAAGATCCCAATTTTGGCTATAGCGGCCCAGAGCTGGAAGCTAGCCAAGGCTGAGCTGAAGCATCCCTAATTGTGGCGCAAACCGCTTATTAAATCATCGCCCAACGCTAACTTTTGGTCTGGGCTTAAGCCTTATCGGGACAATCTTTATCACGATCTAGCATAGAGCGATCTAAAACTTGCAAATATGAATTACAATACATGACCACCCAGCCAAGATAAAAAATCCAAAGTTCAGCAAATCGATTTGAGCTTACACTCCATCTACAACTCGAATCATAGAAGATACCCAAGCCAAGCTTCATATAACCCCCTACATGACTTATAAATATTTTACCCCTTCATAAATCCCCAATTTCACCGCAGTGAATATAAATCCTAATCCAAATCCATTTTTTCATCGATGCAATGCAAAACCAGGAGCTTAAACACCATACCTTTGCGAGGCGAACACAATGATGTAATAATAAATCCATTGAAATATTTATATAGGATTGATAAAAGCAACAATATTGCGTTATAAATTAAATTAGGAGCATAACTTATTGTAATAACATTTCGATTTCATAATCCTTTAAGCGGCTGAGCAATAGATCTACACTCATTTAAACTTCACATTGCAATATATAGATTTAACAAGAGGTAGCCAAGCAACGTAAACGCCTACAGTAGTTTTAAAAGCTATGGCGACAACCGAAAATACCTCAGATTTAAACGAAATGATTTCAGATTTAAACGAAATCCAAGTCACGCGAGATTCAGGATTCAAATATTTTAAATATTTTTGGTTAATAAATGAACTGTCAAACCAAAAACAAAATTTCACTAGCCCCTTATACGAAATTATAGCAAATATCAAGTGGCGTTGTTTAAACCATAAACAAAATGAACTGACACAGCAAGTGAGATGGATGCTGTTCCAGAGTATATTATAATCCAATCAGGATTCATATGAGGCACCAACAGAAGGACTAAAATGAAACAAAATTTGAGCAATCTGGAAGTGAGATTCCACAAGCACAAAACAAAATGAAGTCACACAAGATGTGTAGTATGAGGAGCCTAAAATAGAAAAATAACAGCATAACAGCCAATCAACAGCTATCTAATTTAAGAACAGAGGCATTTTATTCATTTTCATGGCTCCTGATTTGTGTAAAATAGTTTTGAGAGCTTTCCAAATATGGACTCATGATTACAATAAAAATAAATCATAAAATTTTAAACTTTTACTTTTACTTTTAGTGATTTTATCCTAGGTTTTATATTAAGATGGTTTTCAACAGCAATATCTTTGACAGCACCAGCAACCAAGCCAGCACCAGCCAAGCCAGCTTTAATGGAGGCAAGGCTCAGAACGTGGAGGCACCCATTTACACCCAAGCCTTTGAGGTGGGTAACAAGGAAGCTGACCTGTACCTGACCCCCAACCCATATGACTTTGACTTGTTCAGTAGTCACTTAGTGTCTAGCTCTGCCCTCACTCCAATACCCACCCCTGCACAAGCTGCCTATCAACCAACCAATCAAGATGACAACCTTAATTCAGAACAACTTCCCGCCATCAGCCAACCTGCCCCCCATCAGCCAATCAGGCTTCAGCTCCTGTGGCACAGCGCCCCAAACTCAGAATAATTACTGCCCAAATTCTCCAAGAAATTGTGGCACTGAATCTGCAGGGTCTGTCCTGTGATCAGATTGCAACCCAATTGTAATTTACCCAAGCCACTGTAATCCAGGAGTTCAACAACCTAATGAACAGGGGGAATCTGATCAGGATGGCCAAGAAGGCCCCCGAGTCACAAATATCTGAGGCATACCCAATCATGCTTGACCTCCTGCAGCAGGACCCCAAGCTTACCTTGACCCAGGTCTGAAAGCAACTTGTGCACCATGGTATTTGGGTGTCTGAGTGCATGGTGCAGCTCTGGATGTATGGGAAAGTGGCTTCAGTCTGGGTCCTTATAAATGTTGTCAGCAACCAATGGGATGGCGCTGAGGATTCCTGGATGATCAGGACATCAAATCAACCCTGGTACAATGCTTGGCAAGTCTATCAGATGACGTCATGTTCATCTACTACAAGCTATCAATAGCTTTTAACAATTTTGGAGCTCAAGGAAGAGCCGCCACCCAAAAAGAAAGGAAGAAGGTCAAGAAGAGGACATTCATTGGTGCGTTTCTGGATGTTTCAGCCAAAGGTTTTGTCTACTATTAGAAAAACCCTGATTTCATCAATGGGTACTCATACAGTCATATCCTTAGTGGATTACTCCACTCCTGGGATAGCTCAAATTCCAAGCACTGGGTTTTCTTGAGCCACCAGATGGAGGGAAGATCTACCGCCCTTGAGGCCATCCAGGGACACGGGCATCAGGCCTCAGTCTACCCCGCCCGCCACGCTGATATTCATCTGGCAGATGTTGTGTTCTTCAACATTGGAGACACAGTCTGGGAGCACCACCCTCAGGCTTTCAACAACCTCTATCTTGGGGTCCTTGACCACAATTCTCTCTTTGGTCACCAAATGGCCAACTTGTTTGCCCAAATTGTCTTCCGTGTGAACATGGGCAACCAATCACAGAAGGACAAGTGCCTTCCACCCCGTGCCACAGCCACCTATTAATCCATCCAGCTAATGATGGATAATGAATATAATGAGCATTATATGGTGGTCATCACACACAATCCTCTTACCCCCACCACCACTACCCCCCACCTGCCAGCCCCACTGTGGGGTTCCTGTCCACCAGTCCCCAAGTGTGTCCTGGATTGTAGCCAGGGACTGGCTGGAAGGGGTTGTCATTCTCTAGTAAGGGGAAATGTATCTCAGAAATATGTATAGGGATTGAAATGGGCTTTTATTCACTCTCAGAAGGAAAATCCCCCTAGAAACCTTCTGGTATATGGCCTGGGGGGTCAAGGAAACAATATTAATTTGCCAATACTTGGAGTCCTCCAACAAAATCTTGGACTCCTTGTACTTGGTCTTAGACTTCTGCACCTTAGTCTTGGACATCTGCTCCTTAGACTTGGACTCCAGCACCTTAAACTTGGACTCCAGCTCCTTGGAATCAGACTTCTGCACCGCGCTTAGGATCCAGCTCCTTATTCTTGGGCTCCTGCTCCAGATCTTGGGCTTCAGTTCTAACCAAGCTCTTGCTGGTGATCAAAAGGCTTCCAAAACATCTTGGCAGAAACTCAGAAGACCTGGGAAAGACCTCTAAAAGCCTTCCAAAAGACCTTGAAAAGACATCAAAAAGACCCAGTAACTTTCCAGCCAGCCCCCTTCTTATAGTGTCCTTTTCCCAACGGTTCCGCCTTCAAAATTGCTTTCTTCATAAGCTTAAACCATTGTTGCTCACTTTTTCCTATAATAACTTAAGCTTACATACTTACTTTCTCAAAAGCTTAAAGTATTAATTCACTATTTCCTTGCTTATACTTTAAGCTTTTGGCTTCCAACCAATCATTTTTATCAGGAAATCTGCCAGAACTCAACCAATGAATGCAGAGCACAGCAATAGACAATTTCTGAATTTCCACTGGGATCTAACTATGAAAATCATTTCCACAGCTCAAACCGCTCAAATTGACAACTCTTTGTGCACCAAAGCGTTAACTGGTCCATTATTCCAGCACCATTTCTTCCTGCATTCAACCTAAACCCATTTAAATAGTAGAATACTATTTAAATTGTTCTTTCTGGACCTCTTCAACGTTTTCCCCATATATTTACAAATATAGTAAAATCCAAGGAAAATGTCCCACCAAAACAACTTTGTATCCTGCTCTCATAGCAACATACCTTTGTCTATCCTAGGAACTTAATAAATAAATATCTTACCCACACTTCAATCCACATTCCTTCTTGATTTTAATACTAAACCAAGGCAAAATATTTCACATCTTCCCACTTTGGCAAATCAATTTGGCAAAATCTTGGCTCATTTCTCTGGACCACTAGTTCTTCATCATCATCTTCTGGTCCTTCAGCCAGCTTTCTTCAACAACAGTCACTAAACTTTCACTTGGCCAACATAAGCCCCACCTGGAAACCACAAAACATGTGGATCATCACACCCACCCAATCACAGACCCTTGTGCCAGCACCAGCTCTACGCCTTCCTTCCTGCGCCATTCTGCCTAATAGGCATCTCTCTTCCCCGCCCCCAATAAACCCCTGTCACCAAACATTTTCTATTTATATTATCTTTATTTTGAATTTTGATTGTTCATTTTCTCTTTGTTTATAGCTGGTTTTATTCTTTATATTCAGTTTATTTCTATAAAATCATATACTTACTATGCTGTGTATCTAGATCCAGAACACAGTTATTTTTAGCACCCAAACACTGCCCCTTGTGAAAATATTAGCAACAATTTGGTGATCATCTAAATTTGAATTAGAAAATTATAGGTTAATTGTGTTTAGATAAAGTTGTTGCTGATCCAAATTCAAAACCTTAATGATAAACTTTAAGCCAATCAGGAGCCAAGTGATAAAGTGATTGTTGTGACATACAGGGTCATTCAATAATTTTTTGATGCATGTGCGCTAATTAATATGATTGGCTGAATGTTTTGCTATTGTATGCCATTGCTGCTGTGGCAAGTTGTTGATGGACTAGTGCTAACCCAGCAGCTGATTGGGCACTAGTCCACCAACAACTCTCCACAGCGGCAATGGTGTACAATGGCAAAACATCCAGCCAATCATATTAATTAGCGCACATGCATCAAAAAATTATTGAATGACTCTTTATGTCACAACAATCACTTTATCACTTGGCTCCTGATTGGATTAAAGTTTATCATTAAGGTTTTGAATTCAGATCAGTAACAACTTTATCTAAAAAAAGTTAACACTATAATTTTCTAATTCAAATTTAGCTGATCACCAAATTGTTGTTAATGTTTTCACAAGGGGCTATGGTTGGGTGCTAAAAATAACTGTGTTCAGGATCTAGATACACACCTTAGTAAATATATGAAATTATAGAAATAAGCTGAACATAAAGAATAAAACCAACTATAAACAAAGAGATCATGAACAATTGAAATTCAAAAAAAGATAATATAAATAGAAAATGTTTGGTGACAGGGGTTTATTGGGGCGGGGAAGAGTGATGCCTAGTAGGCAGAATGGCGCAGGAAGGAGGACGTAGAGGCGGTGCTGGCCTGGGGAGCCTGGGATTGGATGGGTTGGGTTTGCGGGCGGGGGATGTTGGTGGCGGGGGTGGAGGCAGGAGGATTGCGCGTGATGACTGCTATATACCGCTCATTGTACTCCTCATCAGTCATTGGCTGGATGGGCTTGTAGGTGGCTGTGGCACAGGGTGGGAGGCGCTTATCCTTGCATGATTGGTTGCCCATGTTCACATGGAAAACCATTTGCGCAAACAAGTCAGCCACCATTTGGTGACCAAAGAGAAAATTGTGATCAAGGACCCCAAGATAGAGGTTGTTGAAAGCCTGAGGGCGGCGCTCCCGTAGTGTATCTCCAATGTTGAAGAACACAACATCTGCCAGATGAATATCAGCGTGGCTGGCGGGGTAGAATGAGGCCTGGTGCCCGCGTCCCTGGATGGCCTTGAGGGCAGTGGAGCTTCCCTCCATCTGGTGGCTCAAGAAAACCCAGTATTTGGAATTTGAGCCATCCCAGGAGTTGAGCAATCCACCAAGGATGTGGCCATATGAGTACCCATTGATGAAATCAGGGTTTGTCCAATAGTAGACAAAACCCTTGGCTGAAACAGCCAGAAATGCACCAATGAAAGTCTCCTTCTTGACCTTCTTCCTTCCATTCTTAGTGGCGGCTTTTCCTTGGGTGCCAAAATCATCAAAAGCTATGGATAGCTTATAGTAAGAGATGAACATGACATCATCTGACAGACTAGTCAGGCATTGGACCAGGGTGGATTCAATGGCAGGATCATACGGGGAATCCTCAGCGCCATCCCATTGGTCGCTGGCAAAATTGGTAAGAACCCGTATGGAAGCCACTTTCCCATACATCCAGAGCTGCACCATGCGCTCGGAGACCCATATGTTATGGTGTGCAAGCTGCTTCCAGACCTGGGTCAAGGGAAGCTTGGGGTCCCGCTGGAGGAGGTCAAGCATTATTAGGTAGGCCTCAGTTATCTGGGACTCTGTGGCTGTCTTTGGCTTCTTGGCCGTCCCAATCAGATTCCCCTTATTCATTAGGTTGTTGAGCTCCCGCATTATGATGGCTTGGGTAAATTGCAACTGGGCGGCAATCTGATCCCAGGACAAACCCTGCAGGTTGAGTGCCACAATTTCCTGAAGAATTTGGGCGGTGATGATTTGTTGCTTGGGGTGCTGGGCCGGGGGAGCTGAAGCCTGATTGGCTGAGGGGGGAGCAGGTTGGCTGGTGGCAGAAAGATGTTCCAAATCAGGGTTGCCATCTTGATTGGTTAGTTGACGGGCAGCTTGTGCAGGGGTGGGTGTGGGAGCAGGGGCAGAGCTAGATGCTAAGTGACTCTCAAACAAGTCAAAGCCATAGGGTTTGGTGATAAGGTACAGGTCAGCTTCCTTGTTACCCGCCTCAAAGGCTTGGGTGTAAACGGGTGCTCCTACGTTCTGAGCCTCGCCTCCATTGAAGCTGGCTTGGCTGCTGCTGGCTTGGCTGCTGACGCCGTTGAAGATGTTGTTATTAAAGACCATTGTAAAAAACCTAGGATAAAATCACTAAAAGTAGAAATTTTAAAATTTAATGAATTGTTTTTATTTTAATCTCAAGTCCATATTTGGAAGGATCTCAAAACCTTTTCATACAAATCTGGAGCCATGAAAATGGATAAAATGCCTCTGGTCCTAAATTGGATAGCTGTTGATTGGCTGTTAAACTGTTATTTTCTATTTTAGGCTGCTCATACTACACATCTTGTGTGAGTTCATTTTGTTTTGTGCTTGTGTAATCTTGCTTCTAGATAGCTCAAGTTTTGTTTCATTTTAGTTTTTCTGTTGGTGCCTCATATGAATCCTGATTGGATTATAATATACTCCGTAACAGCATCCATCCATTTCACTTGTTGTGTCAGTTCATTTTGTTTGTGGTTTGAACTACACTGCTTGATGTTTGATATAATTTTGTATGATGGGCTAGTGAAATTTTGTTTTTGGTTTGACAGTTCATTTATTAACCAAAAATATTTAAATTAATTGAATCCTGAATCTCGCGTGACTTGGATTTTGTTTAAATCTGAAGAATTTTTGCTTGTTGCCATAGCTTTTAAAACTACTGTATTATATAGTCATGTGAATTGTGGATAGTAGGAACATGATAGTGTTGATCACACTGTGGGATGTTGAAGGGGGTGGCTTGATCTTTGTAATGAGTCAAGCGCCAAAACAAGTTACCCACTGGGGAGGATCAGCTTCTGTTCATGTTATTGTATTTGGAAATCCAAGTTGTCTTCCTAGCTTGGTTTGGGTGACTAGATAATCAGATTGTGGGTCACAAACCTGCTTACTCAGAACCTTGCTCGCAGGTCAAGCCTGCTTTTTTGACACATTTAATTTTTTTAATTACATTTTTATATTTATTTGATAAGAGTGATATAAATATATTTGCGTAATCCAGTATCAAGTGTTTGGGATAGTCTCAAATGCCATAATAAAATAATTTAATATAAAATAAAGACATTACAAACCTTCATTGATGGTCTCACTGAATGTGATTGTGGGCTTAGAAGCTTCTAAATATAAAATGATTTTTAATAAATCCTAAATAGTGTTGTGAATGCCGCCATTCACCATGTTTTGATTTTGCCTTTGTTGGGTTATTTTGAGGATGAATCTCTTTCTTTTGCTTTTGCCCTTTGAAATGAGGCTGGCTCCAAATTGGGAAATAAAATTGTTCAGTTTCCTGATCCTGTGCAACTGACTTGCCCCACTCATGCCTGTGGCAAGTGATCCTACCGTCCTGATATTGTTTTGTGGTATTGTAAACCCCTATTATTCCATTTCCTATTTTCCAATAAAATAAAGTTCTATTCAAATTTTTGTCTTTGTGTCTCCACATACTTTGGCGCCTCTCTAGCCACGTCTAGTAGATATTATTCATTCAAGGCCATAAGGTAATTTCATAGCCTTCCCTGCCATTCTAACCAAGACTTAGTACAAATCCAATCCTAAAGTTAGGATTTCCCGTTGTGACTCTGTGCCGCGCCTCAGATCACAACAAATAGTAAATTAGAGAATGTAAAAAAGTCAGACACACTAAGCCTTTTATTGATTGGCTGTTTGGCAAGGCATGTGGGGATGAACAAATCAGTGTGGTCATAGAATTTGGCCACAGTCTCAGCTGGGAGGGTGTGGATCCCGGCCTACAACAAATCAAATAGTTCCTTGTCCCAGTTGGGGACCCTTGCTTTACAACTTGCTTGAGACACCCAAACACTTCTTTGATGGGATTTAGGATGGGTGAATAAGCAGGGAGGAAGAGAAGGCGCAAATTTGCCATGGCTAATTGCTGGGGGCCCACTGCAATAATGGTGTCAATCATTAGAAATTCTTTGAGAATATCTGCCACCTTGTGGAGACCAACATTATCCAGAACAATTACATTGGTGAAGCCTGGGCTTGTGAGCCTCAGGTGCTCCTGGACCAATTGGAGAAAAGATAAGAAGGTCCTGCTATTGTGAGAACAAAATATCATTTGATACAGCTCAATCCCCTTTAGACCAAAGAGAGCCACCATTGAATAGGCTGTGGCGCGGACTACAGCACACCAAGCTACCCCGTCATTGGAGCCTTTTGGGACATACTCATATGCATTGTGCATAGACAAGGTGAATGCCAATTTATCAGTATAGTAAAATTTGACTGTTGCCTTGTTTTTGAGGGCAGTGTAGGCCTCAGCATATTTTTTCCGGGTCTTGATGTTGGTTGGGCTATTCCAATTGTACAGAGATACTCCAAGCTTTTTCAAGGAAAAGCACATTCCCTTGACCAGATGGTAGTAAAGGGAAATTGAGGCCCCAATCCCAAAAGTAGATTTAACCATTGACTGTATATTTGCCATTTCAAGATGGCAATCTTGGGTTATCCACTGGCAGATTGCCCATTTGTACTCCTTGGTGAGCATGGTTGACACATGCAAGGATTTCTCTGCAGCAAGGACTTGGCCAGTATCAATGAACTTGTTGAAGGTCTTTGAGGCGTACTTGAGATCCACCCCAACAAGAGCCGCAGCTGCCTTGTAATCACCAGATTCATGCATAAGTCTGAGCAGGATGATGTGCTTGATATTGGGGATGCGCTTCTGGGCGGGCTTAGCGGGATTAGTTGAATTGGGATCCTGCTCCGGGACTGGCAAGCAAGGCATGGTAACCTTGTTGTAGAAGGCTGCAACCTTTTTTAACACCAGCTGTCCCTCATCAGTTCTGTATAACTCAGGCTCCTTGTCCTCTCCCTGGTTGCCATCACTGATGTAGGGCTTGTAGCTAGTATCAATTACAGGCTTCACCTTCTCCAGCATGGCTGACGGGACCAACTCTTGCCAGTACACAACTTTAAACACATACAAAGTAAGTTCTACCTCCTTGTTTCTAACCATTTTGGTATTGGTGACCTTAGTGGGCTTCCAGGTCAGCTTGGAGACCCAAGGGTTGATGTTCTGCACCCTAGCAGCTTGTGCTCCTTGAACTGGCTGTGTCAGTGCAGTGCACTATTTAACTCTCCTCTCCCATCTCCTTCCTGAGTAGGCACTTGGGTTGCACCAACTCTGTTCTTTGACCCATGGGGCAACCACAACTGCGGCACACAATGGGTGCATTGTCATTCTGTTGTTGTGTACCTTCCATTTTAAAATTTAATAAAATACTAAATAAAACTTAATTAAGTTTTATACTGGTTTTTAATTTTTTTCTTTTTATCTGAATATGGTTATTTAATTAGAGTTTTTCCCACCCAATATCCAAATTATAGATTTTTTATTTCTTAATTAGTTGTTTTTGGTTTTACCACACCCATTTTAGAATACCCAAAATAATTTCCACCCATTTTCCCAGATTTCACACCAAATTAAGCACCCAGCACAATATTTTTAAATTTATGTCTCAGATTGTGTGTCATATTTTAGATACCTTGGTATCATTATTGATTACAATCAGTTGCACACAACATTTGAGTGATTTTGTTTACATAGTGAGTTGCCATTGTGTTTTGGTTTTGGTTTGAGTTTTGACTCACTGTGCTTGGGTGTATTTTTTCACCAATTAACATAGTAAACAAATGTACACCAAAAGTCAACTCACATTATTTTTTTGTGAATCAATGTATTTCAGATTGTATTTTGAATAGTTTCTTTTTGCGCGTGAGCACTTCTTTGCTGTGTTGACCCATATTGCCATCAACGCCAAAAATCCCTGTTAACAGAGCATATATTTTAACCTGATAATTGGAATTTGCTTAAATCTGAAATCATTTTGTTTAAATCTGAGGTATTTTTGCTTGTTGCCATAGCTTTCAAAACTACTATACCAATATCAAAACATATGCAATAAACCACCACAAAGTAAAGGCCGTATAATCATCTATTATTAAGCTTGGCATAAATAATGTAATTTAAGTAGAAATTCCATTTTTGGTAAATTTTAATTAAAACTTTACACCAGTAAATCCCAATATCTTAGACATATATGTTAAATAACAATACTACAACTGTGCTTTGACCTCCTTATGCCATCATATCTAATAATACATTGGTACACCTAAAGCTGTACCAGGATTTATTTACTGTCTAATTAAAATAGAAAACCACTATACAATGTTTCTGTGTGTTGAGTATATACTTCTGGGAAGTATATAAAAAATAAAGGGGAAAATTAAGGAGAGAATGATACTTTATTTGATAGGAGTTTAGAGCATTATATAGTATCATGAGAAGCCACATGCTATCCATGTATGTCATGATAGTCATTAGGCTTATCCAAGTAGTTGTTCCTCTTAAGTCATGAAGTCTGTCCAAGTAGTGATTCTTTTAGTACTCAAAAGGTTTGATCCCCATAATAGATGGGTGATTGATAGGAGTGCCACTGACTTGATGATTAGTTGGGGAATTACTTGGGTAATTACTTTCCTTAGAGGGAGTAATCAAAGATGTTGTGACATCTCCCACTGCGGTGCTGGAAGGTGGATCATTGGGAATTTTCCTGAGAGAGTCAGTGATTTGAGCTTGGTTGTCAGGGATCCAGCCTGTGGGGGGTTCCAGGGAACTTGCAGGCGGACGGCCCGCGGGCCCAGCAGGAAGGGCCCACCACAAGATTGGTGCTAACTTTACAATATAAGATAACAACTTGTCCATGAGGGCCCAATGTCCGCTTGCAGGTACCATTGAATCAATTAAGCTGATGAGATTGATATACATCACTCCAAATATCTGAGTGGAAGTGGATTCATTGGCCGCAACAGATTCTTGCGGGCAGTTGGGCTGCGGGGTAAGAGGTGATGTTATCAGAACTAAATATGCAGGCAGGTAGTTGTACTTGTTGTGGAATAGCAGAAGAGGTCTGGTGATTTTGGTGCCCTCTCTGTAAATGGTCTCCATCTCTCTAGTTCTAGCCTCAGGGTCATATATTAGGATTCTCTCTAGGGTGAACGCCAAATACACAGGGTTGGTGGGTATTCAGTGAAATGTACTGGGCTAAAGGGAGCTCCTGGTGGACAATAGAATTTGGGTGGCTGGTCCGCAGTTTTTTGGGGTTGGTGGGTGTGAGGTACAGAACTGCAGGAGGTAGACTGTAAATGAAATAGAACTAAAATCAAATATGGAATAACCTGGTTGAACCAAAGGTTCATGTCAATTTATTGCAAGAATGACAATGAGCAACTTCCTGGCGGTCCAGGGTATAAGTATGCCCATCTGCCATGGATAAACTTTTACAAATTTCTTTGGCCCAGGTGTTACTGTCTATCAGGTTTTTCCAGTTCTTGGTGGCATTCCTCACAGGAGTTAATTCATTGGCTGGTTCAAACTGAGAATACTCAAATTTCCTTGTCAGTTTGTGGGGTTGGTCATCTCTGGGTGGCCCGCGTTCTACAGGAAGTTTCTTTGTTTCCCCTTCTGTGGTGGCCCGGGTTATTCTGGGATCTTTGGCTTGGTCCTCCCTCTGATTGGTTGGGTTAACAGGAACCTTTATGTGGGGAGTGTTGATGTAGGTGATTTTGGTTTATCAAGCTTTAGGGGATTCCCTGAAGCTATATCCTGCTCTGGTCTAAGCCCAAAAATCTGCAGGCAGCTGGGCAGCTGATTCTGCAGGCTGGTGGCCTGCAGGGTATCAGGGTTCAAATCCTGTAGTTGAGTTTTTTCTATGAGCATGATCAACAGGAGTTTGTCACTTGTGACATTGGTATTTATCTAGTTTGGCGTTAGGGACAGGGAATTGTGAATTGTGTTGTGTTGTGCTGCCCTTGCTTTGCAAAGGTGGAGTTGGTCATGGTGCATGAGTTTGAGTTCAGTGTGTGTGCCAATTCCCTTGATAAGGTAAGTGTTGTTGGGCTTGACTGCCATGAGAATTCCTGGTCCTCTTAAGCCTGGGTCTAGTTTTTGTTGATCATGGTTGACAACCCAAATCTTGTCTCCAACTTGAAATCTATTTTTTTGGAGGGGTATTGACTCTCTTTCCACTCTTACCTTTTAATTGACTTCTAGGTCTTTCCTGGCGTCTTGGATGTCAGGATCATTGTTGGCGGGCACCTTCTTGGGTAGAGATAACCGTGGCCCTAGTGTAGTACTAATAATTGCAGGTTTGTGTCCATATACAAGCTCATATGGGCTTTTCCCTGTATTTTGGTTGACCTGTGTACGGCACATCATTAGTGCTGTTGGGAGCATGTTGGCCCATAATTTTGGATTGTTGGCAGATAATTTACTGAGTGCCTCTACAAGGGAGCTGTTCAACTGCTCTACTCTTCCATTTGTTTATGGGTGATATAGGCTGGCAATGGTGTGTTTTGTCTCATTCTTGGCAAGGTACATGTTGGTTTCTATGGCTGTGAGTTTGTTTCCTCCATCTGTAATTAGAAGTTCAGGTTTCCCAAACTTAGCTTTGATTTCTTTGCCAATAAATCTTCTCACATCATTTTCTTTGTGCTCTTTTGTAGCTATTGCTACAGGCCATCTAGTTGTATTGTTAATAGATGTGATAACGTACTTTTTGCCTTTGTTATTGCCGGGCATTGGTCCCACAATATCCTGTGACAACACTTTGAAGGATTGTGTTATTGACACTGATATTACTGACTTGGGGGTGCCTTGAAGTGGGCATACTTTTAACAGACTTTGTATTAGTCCTGCACTTGCTTGATGTCGTCCAGCATGTTAGGCCACCAGTAGTGTGTCTTGAGATATTCATTCAAGTTCCTGCTACAGATGTGTTCCAGATCTCTGTGGTATCAAATGATTGTGTTAATCTTTTGTGTTGTTGGGACATAGGGTACAGTATCACTAATTGGAAGTATGTGGTGTAGAGTGCCATATACGTTTTTGAACAGGTGTTTGTTTTTGAAAACTTTATCTTGGATTTACATTGGTGTACCAGGTGGGAACCCCTTTTAGAGATTCTTCACAATTAACATGGGCTAATTGGGGTCTCCATCAGTGCATAGGAGATGTTTACAGTATAGCCTTGATAGGGTGTCTACAGTAAGCATTTCTTTGCCTGGTTTATATTCAATTATCATAGGGTACCTTTGTATAAGGCTCATCCATTTAGCTTGTTTTCTAGATAGATGTTGTTGAGACTTGAAGAATACCAATGACTTGTGGTTGGTTTGCACTTTGAATATATGTGCACCTTCTAAGTAGCATTGCCACTTCATTAAACAGTGGACAATAGCTACCAGTTCTTTGTCATGCATCAGATATTTTTGATCACCATCAGACAGCTTTATTGATTCATATGCTACAGGGAGAAAGTCCTTTTCTAAGGTTTGAATTCAGAGTACTCCTCCTATTGTGTAATTGGAGGCGTCAGTTTCTAGTTTGTATACTCCTTTGCAATTTGGATATTGCAAGATGGGGGCAATGACCATACATTCTTTCAACTTTAAAAATGTTGATATTTTAACAGTGTCCATACAATTTTTGTTGTCTTTCATGTGATTGCAGATAAGGGAGTAGTTAAGGCGCCCCAGTCAGGGATGAATCTCTTAACATAGGCTACTGTGCCTAGGAATGTACAAAGCTCACTCTTATTTTGCGGTGCTGGCATATTGGTTATGACTCATATATTTTCTGGGTCTGGTTTTATTATGTCCTTGTTGATGATGTGTCCTAAGAATGGGAGTTCTGCTGAGAAGAAGTCACATTTTGAGAGTTTGGCTATGAATTGGTTTTCTTGAAGGGTGTTGAGGACCAGGCGGAAGTCTTTCCAGTGTTGTTCTATATTCAGGCTGTATATGATTATGTTGTCAAGGTAGATGATAGCCCTTTTTCCAATGTGTTCTTTAAAAACTTCATTCATAAAGGTCACAAAGGTGCTTGGGGGCATTAGTCATAACAAAGTTGAGGATGACACATTCAAACAAGCCATAATTAGTTCTTAACACTGTTTTAGATATATCCTCTGGCTTAACACAGATTTGGTAATAACCTGCTGTCAAGTCAATTTTTGTGAGGACTTGGGACCCCCCATGTGACAGAAATTGTTGGATAGTAGGAAGCAGTCTCCATGTGGTGGGGAATCACCACCCAAATCCACATAGAGTTGATGATTAACCACCAATAAATCTTCAAATACTGTTTTGTAAAATTTCCAAATGATACACTAGGGTTAAGCAGAATGATTAACCCTAACCAAAAGAGCCTGAGATAAATAGCCTGGGAGAGGATCAAGGTGTCTTCAGCAAAGATTTTGAGACATTGAGATGGAGCAAGTGTCTCAGCTTCAGATACAGTGAGGAAAACTCCAAGATTTGAGGGCATTGGGTTAACATTGGGAGGAGGCAACAATGAAGTGCCAACGGCGGGACCCCATCTTCCCGTAATAATTTAGCTAATAATTAAATTGTAGGAAATGTAGCCCAGCAGGTCAACTACAGGATGGATTATAAATAAAGTTAGACCAAGGGAATATTGATTTTATTGAGTAAATTTTTTGAGAGGAATCAACTCTTAAGAGTTGAACAATGAAAATTATTCAATATATATAAAAATTCAACTAAGCATTACCACCTGGATCCTTGGCTCCTATTCCTTCTGCATTGTCAAGTGAATACCTAGTCCAGTTTGTAAAGAACCCTAGAGTGACCAACTTCTGATGACCTTGCTGATAAATAAGATCATATCTGGTGACTCTCATATTACGTCAATTTATCAACGTCAGCTTGCAAGAGGAAATTGAATACAACTGGCAGACTGGAGCAGCTGTAACCTAATTTTGATCAACTTTTTGATTTAAATCCATCAAATCAATTAATTTTTTAACAGATTTCTGCGCTTTCCAACTTGGGCAAATAATTCCTGGCATTATGGAATTTATTGTTACACCCCAGGGCGTCAAAAAGGTCATCAATCAGGGGCAGGAGATACCTGTTCTTCATTGTGACCTTGTTGAGCGCCCTGTAGTCTGTGACCAGGCAGAGTTCTCCATTTTTCTTTGCTATAAAAAATACAGCTACACCAAAAGGAGATTTAGAAGTTCATATTAGTCCTTTTTCAAGAGCTTTGTCTAGGTAGGCCTTTAGTGTGCTGTCCTCTTGTGGTGTTAGGTGTTAGATAGGTTGTGCTTTTGGTAAACTTCCTTTGAGGTCAATTTCATGTTGGATGGCCCAGCTGGGCAGTAGCCCTGATAATGTTTCTTGGAAAATTGAAGGGAATTCTAGGACTAGCTGCTTTCAGATAGGGTCTTGTTTGTGTGAGGTCTCAGCATTTTTAAAGTGTATAATGTCATATGTACAGGTGTTCCAGTCAATCTTTCTGGGGTCCTTGTCAGGATTGACAATTCTCCTCCTCTGGAACCCCAGAACCTGGATTTCCCCAGGCCTATGGACTGCGGGACCACCCGCCCGCATTTTTCTGGGGTTGAGCCCCCACAAGCTGACGCTGAAGATGATGGCCCGTCCAGTGATACAAATAAAGTCAAAGAAATTATTGCACTAAGTGAAGCGCCAATCATGGCACCTAATGGAGGCAACCAGGCAACAACTATTAGCTTCATGAGTTTGAAGTCTTCACCAGCAACCAATCAAGACCCAACCCAAGGAAGAGGTACCGGCCTGCAACCTGGCCACATGACCACAACACTAGAGCAAGATAATCAGGTAGCTAAGTTGGGAGTCACAATCAATGAAAGAACTCCCGGGCTGAGAGCCATTTTGCTGCCTTTATACCCAAGTCCCCAATTCCCCTGGCCCTGCCTTTCCCAATGCCCTGATGACCCCCCATGGAAAATGATTAAGTTTGGAGGTGGGGTGCTATATAGACCCAAGGACCCTGTGCTCCAAACTTATTGCCATTTTTGAATAAAGGTTATGTTACTTTGGCTTACACAGCTACTGCCATATTTTGTATTTGTTGTCTATCAGTTCAGTTCAAGATCTCCTGGCCCACCTGTCCCTCTGCCCATAGTTTTCCGTCCACCTGGCGTCCCCTTTGGGCCCATTCATTTTACCAAATATTCATTAAAGCCCAAATATAAAGATTATACACCAGAGAAGATCATCAAACTTGACCCATTAGCCCACATCCAATCCGCCATTTGATACAACCGCCAAGGTCTGTGGATATTCTCTACCACCAAGCTATTTAGAGGAAAATTTAACTATTTCCCGTCCTACAACATCTATACGGAATCACCCGTAACACCCAAACCAATCCCAGCCTCCTCCCCTGACCTCCCAACCAACCATATCAGTAAGCTTTTCAGAATAGTGTACATCATCCTCACGGGGGTGGTGGACACCATTGTTCCAGCCGCCAGCCCGCGGTCTTGGGTGGGGAAGTCTGCTTCTTACCTTCTAAATTTAGCTCCTCTCTTATGGTGGGCCATGCCAGCAAAAAACCCGGCCCAAGTTACCCCCAAACTTGGCGGGCCAGCTGCCCAAGAGTGGATTCCTGACATTCCTTTTCTTTTTATATTTCTGTAATTTTCACAAATACATGGTCTCTCATAAGTGTGTCAAGGTGGTTTGGGTACACGTGGTGGTGTACCTCTCCTTGTTGTATGGTGAGGGTAGCACTATCCCAGTCAATATGAGGTTTGGTTTTTCCCATCCAGTAAAGACCAAGTACAATATCATACTTGGAGATTGGGCCTCTGAGAGTAGTCTGTACTTCTCCAATCTGAGCGCAGAAGGGTTTTGCTTCCTTGGTGACTGGTGCACTTTCATTGTCTGCCACTCAACTCTCTTGATATTGATTTGAACCATGAGTAGTTTCATGAAGTTGGCAAAAAATTTGTCAACCAGGGATTGGTCTGCTCCAGTGTCAAATAGTGCTATGCCCTGATATCTGCAAAAGTGGAAAGGATAAGTAAGGAGTTTATTTCCAGTTTGGGCAGCAAACAGTATGGGATTGCTGGAGGGTAATTGGATCATGGTAATTGAGTCCACGCCTTGGTCCCTGTAAAAGTCTTGAAAAGTGGGAGAGGGTGGCTTACCTAAGAAAACCCTGAGCTTTTGCCTCCTTGGTGGTGTTGTTAGTGCTCATTTTATTTGCTTGAGTGGTACAATTCCTGTCTTGAGGATAGGAGCTGCTGGCTCAGTTGTTCTGCTTGTTAGGTTGAGGGTCCTTCTTTGCTATGGGACTTTTTTTTATTTGTTGGTGCCATACAGGTCGTCATATTTTTGTGTGGCTTGTTTTCCTTCCAAAAATACGTCTTGGAGGGTCTTCCAGCAGCTCATGTCAAACTGGCGTCTGATGTGGATGAAAAGCCATTTTAGAAGTCCAGTCAAGGTCCAGCTTCATCAAAACTGATGGTGTTGGGAGCTTGATCTTGTATGTCTTCATAGGCTGCAATATACTCATCAATGGTTCCTGTCCTTTTAAAGGTTCTGAGTTCTGTCATGATCACCAAATTGGAGTCATTTATGGCAAATTTCTCCCAGAAGTTGGGTTTAAACATGTCCCAGTCTTCATTATGGTTGGGGGTTGTTCAAGCCAGCCTCTCACAAATCATGGGGCAGCCCAGGTAACTTGTAAGGCAAATTCACTTGCCCAGAGGCTTTGGGGATAGATGGCCTATGGAAACATGTTCTGGGTGCTTTTAATCCAGAGGTTGGCGGTTTCACAGCGTAGACTAGAGAACCTCCCAGCTTCTGTGGAGTGGCAGGGTTAAAACACAATGTTGGGTATCTTAGTTGTCTGTGGACCTGGAGTTGGAGGTGGGTTCAGGAGTTCACAAGTGTTGAGGAGATTATACTGTTTGGTAGGGACAAGGACATTGTTAAAGACAACAAACCCTGTAGGGACATCCTGTCATTCTTTGTAGTATCTCTATCCTGTGTGGAGTGCCATCTGCTGGATTCTTTTCTTGGGAGGATTTTTTTCCTTTAAGTTGTGTAGGTATGGATAACTTACCTGTGCTACCACTGTCAAGTATATACTTCTGGGAAGTATATAAAATAAAATAAAGGGAAACTTGAGAAGAGAATGATACCTTATTATTATAAGTTTAGATTAGTATATAGTATCATGAGAAGCCACATGCTATCCATGTATGTCATGGTAGTCATGGGGCTTATCCAAGTAATTGTTCCTCTTAAGTCATGAGTTCTGTCTAATTAGTGTTCCTTTTAGGACTCAAAAGGTTTGATCCCCATAATAGATGGACAATTGATAGAAGTGCCACTGACTTGATGATTAGTTGATGAGTTGTTTGATGACTCATTTGGTGAACTACTTGGGGCTTTAATTCCCCGAGAGAGAGTAATCAAAGATGTTGCAACATCTTCTAAAACAGCACATTTACAACATTAATCCTCTATTAACCAAGCCAAAGAGCTGTTCTCTGGGTGTGAGGAAAACATGCAGTACTGCACTGAGTCTACCAGTGATGAAGTCTTTTTCTATGGCATCCCTCAACCTGTGGGCCCCTCTCCAAGCACTACCCAGGAGCCTTTTCATTCTTCTTCTTTGTTTAGCATGAACCTGTGTGCACATCATGCACAGGCCACTATCAACCAGAACAATGCAACTACGCTGTCATTCACCAGAGCTAATCAAGTCAGGACTTCACTCAGAGAAATGAGAATCCAGGAAAAGCTAATCAGATGCCATAATCTGGTCCTCAAGACGTACACATCCCTCCCCAGCCAATCAGCCTGTGAGGCGCAAAAAAGTTTATAACTGTCATGTTCAGCTCTTGGAGACAACATCCAAGAGAGCACAACAGGAAACCTTTATTACAAAACCTTTGAGGTTCAAACCTAGCCTTGGGTTAGCCTTCAGGGCAAAATTAAGGGGACATAAATTAATTTACTGGAAAGAGTAAAGAGAGTTTTCTTTTGGTGAAAAGGAAAGGAATAAGATTTGAGATTATAAAAACCAACACAAATGTGTATAAATTAACTTTATTTAGAGTAAGAATTCTACTTATATAGTAGCATGAGAGTAGGAATTGTTCACTATATAGACAAGGGAGCTGATTGGGCTTAAAATTGTACCAGGAGAAGAATAGTGTAGGTAACACAATTCATGATGGTTAGCCTCATTGATGCCAAACCATTTGCAGAAAAGGGGAAACTATTGAATTTGAAAGCAAAATCAACCAAGTTGTTTCAAGTATTGCAATTTTCAGGCCATATTGAAATTTTATTGAAAGCGCAATTTACTATATCTCTTTCCTCATTATTGGATGCATGGAGTTGATACTTGTGGAGGAATTTAGCATGGAACCAAGAGAAAGGTTGCCCAGAAGACAGCAGCTTGACAGTGTACTTGACGCCCTTCTTGAATGTGACCTCACAGGACCCAACTCTGAGAGAGTCTAGCTTGTGTGCACTTCCACCAGTATGGTTCTGATAGTATAAAACTAGATCTTATACCTGGAACTCAGGGAGAGAGGCCCTGAAATCATTGGAAGGTGACAACTCTGGGGATTTGACCTTATAGGCAGAGGTGTAGGCAGAGGATTGAATTTCAATGATCTGGTTGGTCAGTTATTTCACATGGGCTTCTGGATTGACTGCAGCATCAAACTCCACTAGTGGTCCCCCCAAGATTGAGGGGGTGGTAGCCTCACTTTCATAAAGCATGGCAAAGGGGGACTTTTTTGTCACTTGTTGTTTTCTTAAGTGTACCAAAGAGAGATGCAGTGAGGAAAATATCCCAATTGGCAGCACCAGAGAGGCCGAGTCTGCTCATAATGATGACAAGAGTAGTATTAGCATGCTCAACAGTCCCATTAGTGAATGGATTTTAGGGAGCCAAGAAAGACTGATGATTGCCCATTACTTCTACAATGAAAGTGGTCAACCTAGCATTAAAGTTGGTATCATTATCAGAGAGTAAAGTTTGGGGCCACCCATGCTAATAAAAGATGTCTTAGAGTAGGAAATTAGCTGTGGTTTTAGCCTTGATATCCCTGGTGACTCTGGATTCAAACCATTTGGTGAAATGGTCTACAGCAACTAGTATGGATTGTCATCCAGAGCAAGATTAGGGGAGGGTCCAAAAGTGTCAATGCTTACAGTGTAGAAGGCGTGCTTTGGAGGAATGAGCTTAAACTCATGCTAGGAAGGTTGTAAAAGCTGGAGCTGACAGGTATGGTAGGATGAGATGACATCAGGGATAAGGAGCCGCATGTTTTCCTGGTAAAAGTTCTTACTCAGCCAGTCATGAGTCTTGGCTAGACCTCCATGTCCAGTGTCAATGTGGGCCTGAAGGACAATTTAAATCCTCATACTAGGGCAGATGTAAGGAAGGTATAGATTATTAACCTTCTTAAATAGATAACAATCTTGTATGTTAGTGTCTTTGGACAAAGTCTGTAGCACTAGACGTACAGTAGTTTTAAAAGCTATGACAACAAGCAAAAATAATCCAGATTTAAACAAAATGAACTCAGATTTAAACAAAATTAAAAATAAATTAATTTTTATTGGTTTACAATAGATTTGGGTTCATTTTAATTTTGCTTAAATCTGAATTCATTTTGTTTAAATGTGAGTTCATTTTGGTTGCTGCCATAGATTTTAAACCTACTGTATCTATTCAGGCTCAGTACCCCAAGCATCAGGGTAGCCTATCAGTTTATAAAGGTAATCAGCATCAGCAGGGTGGATAGCTAATATAGGAATTCTGGAGAGACAATCAGTGTTCTTCTGTTGATTGTGTCAGGACTGAAAATTTGTTACCCCTCAAAACCCGGGCCCAAGGGCAAGATTTGAACCCTGAACCCAAATTCCTGCAGGCTGCTGGCCCCATGGACCAAGAGCCTGCCTGTTGGCGTTTTTATGAGATTGAGCCCCTGCAAGCTGAAGCCCCTGCTAAGTCCTGAAGTCAGAATACCAGTACAGGTTTGACTATGATGGCTCCCAAGGAGGAGTTTCTTGAATTGCCTAATGGAGGCAGAGAAGGTGCCCCCATGAACTTCATGAGCTTGAAGTCCTCTCAAGTAACCAATCAAACTCAACTGCTAAGGAAAAACCCAGGCTTTGGGCCCAACCCTGTGACCACAGCCAAAAATCAAGGAAATCAAGTGACTAATTTGGATGTTCTGACCAATGAGAGAACATCCAGCCAAGGTGCCATTTTGCCACTCCTGCACCCAGGCCTCCTGGCCACCTGCCTGCATTTTTCCTGATATTTTGATGAAGCCCTTATGGAGAATACTAAGTTTGGAGGCAGGATGCTATATATGCCTATAGATTCTGTGCTCAAACCTTATTGCTATTTTTGAATAAAGGTTATGTTATTTTGACTCACACAGATATTGCCTTATTTTGTATTTGCTGTCTACCAATTTAGTTTGAGATCTCCTGGCCCGCCTGCCCCACCACCCACTGGTTTCTTTCCTACTGGTGTACCCTTTGGACCCGTTCATTTTAACAACTACCCTCTGAAGTCTGAATACAAGGACTACACCCTGGAAAAGATACTTGAACTTGATCATTTGGTCCACATACAATCTGCAGGTAGATATAACTGACAAGGTCTGTGGATATTTTCAACACCCAAGTTGGTCAGAGGGAAATTCAACTATCTCCCTGCTTACAACCTACCCATGGAACTGCCTGTGACCCCAAAACCTATGCCTGCTTCCTCACCCAACCTTCCAACCAACCATATTGGTAAGCTGTTTGGGATTCTGTAAATCACCCTCACAGGGGTAATTGACACTATAATCCTGGCCGCTGGTCCATGGTCCTGGGTGGGAAAGTCTGTCTTCTATCTTTTTAAGTTAGCACCCCTCTTATGGTGGGCATTGCCCATGAAAAACCCAGCCCAAGTTACTCCTGAAAACAATGGGCCAGCCGCCCAAGACTGGATCCCTGACAGAGTGCCAGATTGTGTACTAGGTTAAAATTGTTTCCCTACAAGTGTGAAGCCCATTGAGCTAATCATTCTTCAGGCTCCTTCAATTGCTGTAGCCGCTTAAGAGAGTAGTGGTTGGTAACTACAGAAAAATGGGTCTCATAGATATAGTGTTGGAAATGCTTAACTGTGTGTAAATAGCCAAGCATTCTTTCTTGGTAACACTATAATTCTTCTTGTGCTTATTAAGAGCTTGAGAGGAATAAGCCATTGGAATATCAACATCATCCTCATATAGTTGGACTAGTGTTGTAACTATGCTTTTTTAGCAGAGTTACATGGGTAAATTGATTAGAAGCTAGATATATATCTTTATTGGGAGATATGACTTATATAGTTTGGGTGAATTATGGATAGCAGTAACATTATTATGGTGATTATTTGGTTGGATGTTTAGAGGTGGCTTGATCCTGGTAATGATTCAACTGCTGAATTGAGGCATCCAATGTATGGGATTATCATCTGCTCATGTTGCTGTTTCTGGAAATTTGGTTTGAATTTTTGTATTCAGCTATGGGTCACTGAGAAGTCAGATTGCGGGTCACAAACCTGCTTATTTGGAACCTTTCTGGGGGTTCAACCCCATTGTTTTGACACCCCCCAGCTGAGAGCTGGCCTCCTCTTATGGGAAGTCTTATAGAAGGTTATCAGGAGCTTGGGCGCTATATTGCACCAGATGTTGCTTGGTTGCAGGGAGGACAGTCTCAAACTGTTTCTGGCAGGCTTTGAAGGGTTGCAGCCAGTCATGGTGTAGAACCTTGTCTTGCTTATTTTGCCCAATTCTTGTACTAGATAAGTGTTGTTGTTGTTTACCTTTGACACAATAGCAGGGCCCACTTTCTCAGGCTGCAGCTTACTTTTGTCTGTGTTCATCACCCATACTTTTTTCACCAACTTTGATCCTTGCTTGTATTGGAACAAACATGTTTTTATGGCTTTTCTCTTCCCTTTCCTTTTGATCACTGTTGGCATGGAGTATTTGGGTATTGTAAATGGATGGTATCTTGGCAGGTATATCTAGCTTGAGCCCAGTAAGGGCTTGAACAATGTTTGGTTGTATTCCATAGACAATTTCAAAAGGACTCTTTCTGGTGGATCTGTTCACCCGAGTACAGCACACAAGAAGTGCAGCTGCCAGATGTTTGTGCCACTCCTCAAATCTCCCAGTAGTGATTTTGGCAAGGGCTTTTAAAAGGCTCCTGCTCAGCTGTTCTACTCTGCCATTGGCCTGAGGGTGGTATGGTGTTGTCACAGCCCATTCCAGAGTCTGGCTGGACTCTCACAGGGGAGGCAGGCCAGGCCTGGAAGGCCAGGTACACAATTGTCACTATTCTGACCAGGCAATTTACTGCAGTAGCTAGGGGACGCCAACTCCCAGTATGGGGCACAAACTGGTTGGCCAGCCCCAATAATGTGATATAAACAAACTCCAACTTACTGAAATCCTGAACAGGAGGCGCGTTGATTGGGAGAAAGTAGTAGGAATCTCCTTCATGCTAGGCAGGACAGTCACTATTGGGTGGCCAGGAGAGAAATCCAGGTGGTGGGGATGGAAGAACTCCAAGTCAAGAGCTCTAGGGGGTTTGACCAAAGTGATGGGGCTGAACCAGGAGGGAATGGATAGGCGCAATTATAGTGTGTAGTAGACTCACAAATAGATGCAAACAGAATAATTATATTAGTGCAAAAATAGATAATTCCTGCAAAAAAATGATGGGTCCTGGACATAAAGTCATTTATTTTATGATTTTAACAGTGAGGAGGGCTTTTCCTCCTCACTAATTATACTTACTGGTGAGAGTGAAGCCTTTTGTGCCACTAGGGATCTGTGGCATTGTTTTCAATCAAACTGATAATTTTTCCTGGGAATTGCGTACTTGAGCTTAGGGATGGATGGTTATTGGCTAGCATAACAGAAATCTTTCTTGAGCTGCAGCATGCAAAAGTGCCACAGCTATTTATAGAACCCACAAGCAATAAAGCACTCAATTGCACAATCAAACAATTGCGCTCCCAATGTATCATTTCCTGATAGTTAGTGGGCCAAATTTGTTAATAGAATCAAAGCCAGGGATTTGAGGCTTGTGTGTCTCTAAAATCCCAGGCTATTTGTTATTTGAAAGAGGGGGTTTTCACTCTGGAAGACATTTGGTAATGATTTCCAGGATGTGGTTTGTTTGGCCTTTAGGAAGGCCAGCTGGTTGTCCAGGGCATTCTGGGCCCTGACAGGTAAGGTCACTGTGTGTTTAACTCCGTTCTTGGTGAGGTAAAAGTTTGTGTCTTCTGAAGTCAACTCTTTGCCTCCGTCAGTAATCAATATTTCTGGCTTTCCAAACTTACTGATGATTTTTTTGCCGATGAATTATTGCACAACATTGCCGGTGTGTCTTAACAGCTTGTGTCACTGGCTAGCGGGTGGCAAAGTCAATAGTGGTAATTATATATTTTTTGACATTATGTTTCCCTAGCATTGGGCCTACAATATTAAGAGCCCAAACCTTAAAGGGCAGTTGGGTTTGGATGGGTGACACTAATTTTGGGGGATTGTTACTTTTTGCAAATTTTTTACATACTTCACATTGCTTGAGAACCTCATTTACGTCCCTATACAGAGTTTGCTATCAGGCTTTGTGATTCAGGAACTTGTAGAGGTTTTGGCTTTTTTTATGGCCTAAGTCTCAATGGTAGTGCAAGATGATGTAAACTCTTTGGTGTTGTAAATTTACTGCCCCCTTTGGCCCTAGATAGGACTGTCTTTCCTCACTGTACAAAAAAATCTGCTCAAAGTCCAGAAAACCACTTAATTCACTCAAAAATTTATCCCACACTGTGGATGAAAGATTTGTGTTAGCGTACTCTGTGGACTCTCCAGCATTTACTACCCCATCTATAGAGGAAACCCTAATTAATTTGGATTTCTTGCTAGCTTGGTGTTGACCGTTATTAATGAGTATTAAGACAGGCCAATCAAACGGCTCCACATTGACTTCCCAAGAGTTTAATGGTCCCCAAATGCCTGGCCTCAACTCCAGCCAATCAGGTGGCTCTCTGGAAATTGGTGTGAAACTCTCCAGCTCCCCTGACCCAGGTCAGCAAAATTTATCCTCTGCCCAAATCAGATCCTGGTCTGTTGGTCAGGTGATTGAATTCCTGACAAACCCATCCCTTAAACATATCTGGGAGACTTTCAGTCCCCTGCTTGTTGATTTTGCAATTAAATTAAAACTGGAAACTTATTGCCTATATTTTCTTTAAAATTTTGGTTGAGAACTCTGTTTTCAAGTTTCCTATACGTTTTAAGAAAGTGTTAGTAGTATTCCTCTTTTATTTTACCTTCCTTTGGTTCAGTTTGAACACTGTTGTCTTTCTGAAGCCCCTAGAAAAAGTGTTAGTGTATAGCTGTTATTATAATTACACTTGCTTTTGAAACAGAAACCAATATAATGCTGAAATTCAAGCTGACTTTATATATAAACACTTACGTTTATTTATATATTTCCTTGTTTTCATTCTATTTTGAGTCTGTCTTTGCTTTGCCTTTAAAACACAAGACCTCCAAGACCAAGTTAAAGCTATATATCAATCCTTTAAGTCCTGGTTTGTCTTGCCTGCTGGTGGTACCTTAATTACAGTAAAAATTATTCTTTTGGGATCTCCAAGTTATACTGTTAGACTCCAAATTTTCCATAGAATTTTGTGATGATACTACCAATTGTTAAATTTGCAGTGTTTACCTTGCCACTATTTTTACTGCTTCTCTGGTCAACCTCCCCCAATTTGTGGCTGTGCCTCTCCTCTTTAGCACGCCTTGTGAGTGATGACCCCTCTAGCCTTCTGTTTTTTTCAGGTGACCTCCTCACTTCTGGAGAGGCCATAGTCAAGAGCCTGACTTGTGACAACCTGGATTTGCATTCTACTGAGTCCATCTCATCCACTCCTGGCACCGAGGTCCCTCCCTTGTCTCCCCATTGGATGCCAGAGGATACAGATTCAGTCCCCCTGCAGGAGATGGAGATCCTTCTTTTTTTCCCGCTTGTGCCCCTTGTTTGATTGCTGGCTTTGTGTTGATGGGTTTGAACTTCTACTTCCCTCAACTGTCCCCGGTTTCCTCCCTCTGGTCCCCTCTCAGAGCGGCTGTCCCAGTGATTCACTGGGTGGCATCCTGGTGGTTTGTCCCGCCAGGATGGGAGCCAGACTTAGTTAGTTTAGCCCCCCTCTCTTACAGGTGTGTGGGGATATATGGAATGGTTACTCCATTGGTCATTTTACAATGCAGTGTTCCATAAACGTCTTTAAAAATTGCTTGTTCTTTACAACTTTGTATTGGGTAATATATGTGGTACCTGGAGGAAAACCCTTGTCTTTGGTTCAAAGCACCAGGAGGGACCAGTCTGGATCCAGGCCATTTTTGCCTCTGTAAGCCCTTACATATAGGCATAAGAGGGCGTCATCCATGACCAGTTCTGGCCCAGGTTTGTATTTAAGGTTCATGTTAAATTGTTCCAGGAACACCATCCAATGGGCTTGGCACCTGGACAGATTGGCTTATGTTTTGAAATATATAATGGACTTGTGATCAGTCAGAGTGGTAAATTATTCCTGTTGTTTCAGGTAGCAGCTCCACTTGATCAAGCAATGTACAATTTACAGTAACTTCTTATCATGTATTGGGTAGCAGCATTTGCCATATGTGAGCTTGCACAACTTGTAAGCCACTGGTAGATAGTTTCCTGTTTCTGTCTTTATGTGCAGTACACCTCCAATGGAGATGTCTGATGTGTCAGTCTCCATCTGGTAATTTCCCCATCTTTTTGGGTATTGCAGTATTGAGCAGATGTCAGTTTATCCTTTAAGCAGCAGAAACAGAGGTCACATTGAGGAGTCCATACAAATTTTGATTTGGCGCCTGTAATGGCAGTCAGTGGCGCCGTGAGGATGCAGCAGTCTGGTATGAAACATTGTATATAGGCTACCATGCCTAAGGGGTTCTGAGTTCTTTTTTATCTTTAGGTGGTGACATCTTACAGATGGCCTGAATCTTCTGAGCTTCTGGTATGATACCTCTTTTGACATCAAATGTTCAAGAAAAGGGATCTTTTAGCAATAAAATTGGCATTTGGATGGTTTTTTGAGGAGTTTGTGTTGAGCTAAGATTGCAAAGACCGCTTCCAAGTCTTTATGGTTTTTTTTCACAGAGGGACTATAAACAATGATATTGTCCAAGTACACCAATGTGTGTTTGCCAATATGAGGCACAAAAACCTCATTAATGAAGGTAAAAAAGGTTGATAGTGCATTTATCATTCCAAAGTTGAGTACAGTAGTTTTAAAAGCTATGGCAACAACCAAAAATACCTCAGATTTAAACAAAATGATTTTGGATTTAAATGAAATCCAACTCTCAGATTAAAATATACAATCTGTTAACAGGGTTTATTGGTGTTAATGGGCAAAATGAGTCAACACAGCAACAAAGGGCTCACACACAAAGCAAAACCATTCAAAATATAACCAAAATACATTGATTCACAAAAAAAATGGTGTGAGTTGACTTTTGGTGTACATATGGGTCATTATTTTTCTTGTTATACCTAGGTGCCAAATTTATCCTTTTATAGCTTAATTGCATTATTCATATTCAAATTATTCAGAAAGCTTAAAATACAATCAACAAATTCCAAAACTTTAATTGATCTTGGGCTTAAATGATTTTTTTTAAAAAAATAAGGCATCAATTTTAGAATTGAAAATTGCAACTTATAGTATTACTGAAAATATCTTAAGTGCTACTATAAACCAAAAATATTTATGATGAGTTGCATGGGAGAGTAATAGCAGCCCCAAAGCTATAAAGGCTATTACCCTATCTTTGGCTCATCATAAATATTCTTAGTTTGTTTCAGAAAAAAGGTTGTTGTTTTTGAAAGACTGATAACTCTATTTAAAATACACCCTCTAGTAAGCTGCCCTACTTCATGAACTTGCCCT
>QTSX02004497.1:0-124342 GCA_014839935.2 Entomophthora muscae | reverse complement strand
AGAATCAAGATAGTGTATTTCGAGATGGTGTTTTTTGAGATGCCGTTTTCGAAATGGCTTGTCCTACCGACAGAGCATCTTCCTGCCCCTTGCCTTAAGTATTTTATCAGCAATTCCAATCCTGTCCTTGGATCTGAAGCTCCTATAGGTTCTCGCCATCTGGATCCGAGCAACATTTTGGGCTGAACCAGCGATCCGAATTATTTAATTTGGCTTGAACCAAGGCTAGCAGCGTCGATATACACGAAATCAGGTTCAAATAGTGTGCAGTTAACTTTTTGGTTTTAAGCAAGGTAACCTGCTTTTCAAAAGTTTCTGGATTTTGCAATATTGAGCCAATAAATATTCTCTGAAAAAATATTGGTTTGGTTGTACCTTATATTGAAGCTTTCTAAATGGGGTTGCTTCTTTAACCTTAGCTGCTCTATTATTCAAATTGAGCGAGCCGTTTCCTCTGAACAATTAAATAGCAACCGGTCATCGTAACTTTTTTAACAGTTCTTATTCGAGAAAATCCACTTTTAAATATTGAATTTTCCAGGCGTATACTTTATCTAGATATTTGAAGTTATTACAAGTCAATGGCTTATCCATGAGCTTGAAATCAATAGTTATTAAATGAAAATTAAGTAACCGTCACCCCAAACATTGACGTCGCCCCCAGAAAAATAAATGATTTGAATGACTTTGCAGCTCACAAGATTATATACGGTACTTGATTTCACTGGTAAAGTTTAACAATTATTATTCTTTGTCACGCCAGCCCTACAATAATTCTAGTGGTTGCAATAAAAATGTGTTGGTTGGCTCAACTAAGACTCGGCCACCCAATCATTTTTTAATCCAGATATTAACTATTGACTCAGTTATTATATTAAAGTAGCTTCTTTCAGCCATCAGCACTTTTGTAAGAGGGAAATAAAAATCTTTTGAGAAAAATAACTTTCATGATTGTTACTGATATTATTTTTGTTTTGATTACAGCAGTCAGTTCAAATATAGATTTACTTTTTTACATAATTTCAGTAGTCGTATATTAACCGTTAATGTTCCTTGTATAAAGTATGTCACGACAAGATCGGCTGCTTTCTGAAGAGGGAGCTCAAAAGAGACGGCGCCGGGTGATCAAAGCTGATATCAACAGCATCAGAGGGTTATTTGAGAATGCCCTAAAGCGCAAGTCCCCCAAGCCTGCCAGCCCTGTCAGAGCATTTCGTGGGCGACCCTCTCTCTTCCCGCCCTCGCCCAAGACTCCACGGACTGCTCCGGTAGTTTCGCGTTCCATCAATTTCTAATTAATCTTAAGCGTGTAGGCTTCTCGACTCCCAAATCCAGCGCAGGGAGCTTGTCGATCCAACCCAAAGAGTCTCCCAATGCATTACTCATGGCGCTGTGCTCAGGTAAGTCCACGTGTATGTGTCAACTAACACCGCAGATCTTCCCGCTAGTCCCTCGGAACAAGAAGACGATATCGATATCTTGCGCGAAGCTCCCGGCAACCACACCCCCTTTATCTCTGAAACGACCAGATTTTCCGGCTTAGAATCTCTACAAGAAAAAAGGGAAAGCTCTAAAAGGCTTTCCCTTCACGCATTAACACCGCAGCCATTAACTGCTTCGCATGACGACAGCAGCACTTTCGACATTAGCCTTCCAAACATTTTCACCCAGTCTGGGGTAGGAATTTCCGAGGAAATACGAAACGCATTCCAAGAACGACTCTCCATCACGCCCTTAAACCGCAGTTACATTTCGGATATCACAAACAGTTTCTCCAACACTGAAAATCTCTCATTCGTTTTAAGCCCTTCCGCTAGAGCTGTCGGTACGGAAGATCCCATCCTCAACTCTCCCAGAGAACAGCGTGAGTCGCCTCACTTTGAAGTCTCGGCAGATTTCTTAAAAATGTCTCCCAATCAAGATTCTTTAAATCTGGATGCCTCTCCAACGGCTTTACTCGATGTCTCCACCAACACTATCACCCCAGGCCATAAAGATATTGGGTCTAGCCCTGCTCAACCTGGAGAAATGCCACCAAATGATGAATGGGCTGACTTGAGTGCAAATAAATCTCGGCACGAAGACAGCTTACAAGACGACCCTATAGCTTTCAAAGCTAACCACTCAGCTAATCTTCGGCGCGATGAAACTGCTTATTTGCAATCTTCAGATGTTCACGCTGCTACCACTGCCGATCTTCAATACAACCAAACTATCGACACAATTAACGACTTGTCTGATAATCAATACGACGTTATGGCTGACAAGCCAAATTTAACTCCTGACCCCCAAGTTGACGATATATTGGATAGTATTGACAATCCCCAATACGTTGAATCCATTGCCAAACTAAGCGATACTGCCAATCCTCTAGCCGACCTAACCATTGACAAGCCAAAGGATGTTGCCGAGCCCCATCACGATGAAATGACTGACAAATCAAACAGCATTGTTGATCCTCATTTCAGCGAAACCATTGACAAGTTGGATGACTTTGCAGACGAGAATATAAATGACCTTGCTGATTACGGCGACTTTGCTGGCAAGGCAGATGCGATTAGTTTGCAGCATGAAGATACAGCCAGTCTTCGATTCGAGGATGTACCTGATAAAGATAACAACCCATTGGACATCTTCACCGACTTTGAATTCAAAGCGTCTCCACCAAAAAAAGAAGTTTCGACTGCGGAAATTGCCGAACGGGAAGCGTTTGGGGACTTTGATCCACTGAGCTTAGGCTTGGAGGATATGCCAGCGAAAGTGCCCGCTGCTAAATTTCCTGGAAGAAAGGGGCCCAAAATGGAGGAGCGCTTTTCCATCCTTGCTCTCAACCTTGGCCGCTTGGGCCTAGGCTTGAAAACAAAAGCCAAACCTACCCGCTCAAGCGGGCGGAACCTAAAGTAAGCTTACACAACTTCACATCTAACATCAGATCTTCTGAGGGTATTACTGTACCCAATCTCCCCGATAGCCTCATCAAGGGTATCGCTGAAATGAGCCTCCAGGGAGCGAGCGGAGGTCTCCGACTCTCCCCGGAAGCTCTCCCAGCTCTCCAGAGGGCCACTTTTCTGTATTTCCAGCAGACGTCTCACCAGCTTGCCGCTTATTCCAAGCACGCTGGCCGCCAAACTATCGATGCCTCCGATGCTAAGCTGCTGATGAAGAGGTATAAACATCTATTTTCCAAGCTAACATATTTAGGCAAGGCATGATAAACGAACGCAACAGCGCCGTGACGGTGCTACGCAGTGGCCTTCCTCAAGAATTTCTAGAACTGACTGAGTTTGGTCCTGGAGTCTCTAAAAAGTAGCCACGCTTTTGTAAATACAACCATCTCCATCCCTTATTTGTTTTAAGCTGCCTATGGCCACTTATCCAGCCTTCACATTTCAATAGTATTCGCTTGTGGCGATGGCCTTGCTAATGCCTACGTTCTGAAAATTAAAACCAAAGCCTCTCTTAATAAACACGCAAACCAGTTCCCCATTTATAAACCCTACATCCATATTGTCTCACATCTTAACCTGCCAAGGCCTGACTTTCCCCAACAAAGCTCCATTTGAAAACCCGGATCCGAGCTGACCACAGCTATACACAGTATAAGGCAATCATATTGTTCCTTTAAAAGGTTTACTCTGGTCAATAACTTTATAAATTACCTTCCCTCAGGTTCAAAATCACCAGCGTGGTTTCTATCTTGAGCCCATTCCTGCCATTTAGCAAGGTATGCCTCCCTATGCTCCAACACCTGTCCTACCCAACCTCAGCAGCTATTCGAATTGCCTGTTCCCCATTTCCATCCTTCCCTTGGAAATCTTTGGACCCTACATGTTATCTTAACTAAAGATTTCCTCACTATAGCTCCCTTCTGTTCCTTGAAATCTCAAAGGTACATTGTCAGCAGGGTTCTTGGGTCAACTTGTGGCTCTTTGTAGCTATTTCAGTGTACTCTATCACAACAAGAGATCAGAAGTTACACCTCCCCAAAGAAACAACTAGGCCAAGGCTTGGCCCAGATCAAGCACACATGCAGCTGGTTTCAAGGGAGCAAAACTACATCCAGGAGCTTCTCCACTTCATTCTAGAGATCTAGAATAGATCTAGAAAGCTTTGTAAATACTCCAAATGCAGGGTATACCATTGCCATTAAAAGGTCACCCACATCACAGTTGTATGGGCATTTAAGCATTTCATACATCTGTTCATTCAGCTTCATCCAGATGGGCTAAGTTGCAGCATGATATTAGCTCATCTTATGGAAAATACTCCTCTAGCCCAGTTGATCCCAGGCTAACCTTTTGAAGCCAGGGGTTGGATAAATCTCCCGGCTGGTTTGCTAAGCTTTATCATGAGAAGCTGATTCCCTGAGTATAGCCCAACCTAGATCCCAGCTAAAAGCTTGGCCAGGTTAAGCCATCCTTACTCCAGCTAATCTGGTTACCCTTATAACTTATACATGTGCTTTCTGGCATTTGATATCATTGAGGAATTTTGGCGTTGATGAGTTATGATCAATGCAAGGCCCTAACCAGCACTGATGTAAAAGATTGCAGGGGTTCTAGGTAGGGGTTTAATTCTATGGAAGTCTTTGTTATCTGTAACCTTGTTCCTACATATGCTGAGATCTTCCTAGCTATCAACCTGTGGGGTGTAAATTGTGGGTCATCTGGCAAAAGATTACCAAAGTCCAGGGCTAACTCTAAACCTCTAAACTTTGAATAGCAACTGAGGGGTTGAAATTAGCCTGCTCCCCATCCTTGGTACCATCACAGGGCTTGGCATAGATTGGAATGATTGGATAATATGCTGTGGGGCCTTTTTACTGAAGGCAAGAAGGGGTGGTACCCAAACACCCATATTTTGACTGAATCTGAGCACATCTCCTAGCTAATGACATTGACCCAAAGCTATATAACTGATACATGGATATTCGTTGTTTTGAATAGTCTCACTATGATCTAATACCAAGCCATAAATATCTTATATGTGCTGAACTGACTCTAAGAACGGTTTTATTTCTCATATAAAATTCTGATCTTGCTACTGTAAATTCAGAACCTAAACATAAAAATGCGGGATTATCAAATCCTTGGTCCAAATTTCAAATCACTTTTGCGGGCAACTCAGCTGAGTGTGAAATAAAATATTAAATAAAATCAACCATTTAATTTGACTTTTTTGATTTATTTAAATTGGCAAATTTCAAACCCCTCGAGCAGATAACTCAACTAACTAAAGACAAAACACAACAAACAAATTCAGGATACATGGATCAGAAATGTAGGATTCTAATGTACAATTTGAGTATTTTCTGTAAGTCTAACAAATCATAGACAACATGGAAAAATTAACAAATCTGAAATTGCGGGATTGTCAAATCCAAGAACCAAATTTCAAATCAAAAATGAGGTGAATTTGAAATAAATATAATTTATGGGTGTCTCAAAAAGGATTTAAAAGGATCTAGAGTGGATTTGTGCTAATTTTTTTAGGAACCATAGGCATTCTCAAAAATCACCATATTCCATTTTAGGACGGCTAAAATTTAGATGCTTGATTACAGTAGATTTCAGAAAATGCTAATAATAAAATAGAATTATATATTACAATCTATTTTTATTATGTTGCCTTTTCCTTGGTGTGTTGATAGTTCATTTGCTGTTAGATAATTGGTGTTTCATTTAATTGGATGGTTTCACCTCCAGTTGCCTTGGCAATAGGAAATCAAGTTGCTTCTGCGAGACCAGCTGTGGTTGCAGAGGTGACTTGATTTCCTATTGCCAAGGCAACTGGAGGTGAAACTATCCAATTAAATGAAGGTACATTATCTACAGCAAATGAAATATCAACACCAAGGAAAATTCAACTTAATAAAAATAGATTGTAATATATAATTCTATTTTATTATTAGTATTTTCTGAAATCTATTGTAATCAAGCATCCTTAATAGCAATCCGTTAACACATAGTGTAGTAATTTGGTGATGTTTCACTTTGAAGCTTTTCCCCACCTCTCCTTTCTTCCTTGAAACAAAGTTTGTTTGGCCCCTGGCTATGCTGGGGGCTAAAAAACTTTTAAAAAAATTCTGCGTCATGATGAGGGTGGCTCATATATCATTATATGGGTTTGTGGTTGCAATATTAATGATTTAGAGTGCAGAATATTGCATTGTTTCCAGTTTAGAAAAATTTACATTTCACCTAATTTCATGTCTAAACATGGTTGTTGAGATTGAATTTTTCATTTGATTTTAGTTGTGGTGGAGCTTCTTGATTTGGGTTGATGTTTCCTAGTGTGCTTACTGTACATTAAATTTGGATTCCAGTTCCTGAAATTAATATCTGAGTTTACTAGTGGCATTCAAAAGTGATTTGAAATTTGGTTCACAGATTTGACAATCCCACAATTCCAAAAAACATAGTAAACTTAATGAAACTGGTTGATGGATTTGAACACTTCAAATCTGATTCCAGTTAAATTGTTTTGTACATTTGAAATTTGCAGTTTGATTTGAAATTTGCAAAGTGTCTATGAGTCCCTGCATTTTTAAAAATTAAAATAAAAATACAAAGAATTCAATTTAATTAAAAAAGGCCATCATGCAAAAGTGATATGAAATTTGGACAAGAATTTGACAATCTCACATTTTTACGTTTAGGTTATGAATTTACAGTATTAATAGTGTAAATATTAGCAGGGGTTGGATCAGAAAATTAGGGGGTGAAATTCTTTGCCAAGGAATATACAGTTTTTATTAAAAGGTTTCAAATATTAATCCTCAAGGCAAAAAGCTTGGGTTATAATCAACCATACCTGAACAAGTGCCCCTTGAGCACAGGAGGAAAAAACAGCAAATTCTGTCACAGCTCTGCATCAGCCAGGATATCCAGCTAGGGGAACTATTGCTGCGGCATCTTTGATGGCCCAGCCTTGGGAAACAACTTCTCAGGGACATATTATAACCCTCTCAAGGGTAAAACTATGAATCCTGATCCAAGTTTAATTCATTACCTGTGAGAGAGGGGGCTTGACTAACAAAGTTTGACTCCCATCCTGGTGAAACCATACACCAGGATGCCATCCAGTGCAGGACTGAGAAAATCTCTCTAAGAGGCCTCCAGAAAGAGGTAGGCTGGGACAAGGGTTGAAAATAGACACTCAAACTCATAACCAAGGCACCCAACAACAACCACAGACACCAATCCCAGGTAGGGTGAAAATCCAGATTTGTAGGGGCATGTTGCTGAAAGGATGGGAGGGAATGGTTTGAAAGCCAACATAAGTTAGGTGTTGTTCTGATCTGTGGAAGGGAAATCCTCAATGCCCAGCTACTGAAAATATGGGAGGTCCTTGGGATAAAGACCTATCCAGGCCAACTTGGAAAATGGGTTGAGGATGGTGGGAGCCTGGGTCAGATGTAAAACAGAGATTTGAGAGCAGGCCAGGATTGGGTACAGAGTGCCATGCAGTCAAGGAGAGTCTATCCCAAATGTCTGGGGTTGAAGCCCATAGCAACAGAAAGACAGCACCATGGTCACCATAAATGACTTAAAGAAAAGAGACAGTATTCCATAGAATTAGTTTTAACAAAAGAACTCTGGAATATGGGCCACAATAACTGAGGGGCACAAGTTGTTGTGGGTTTGTTGAGTTAAAGTTTTTTGGGAAAAAATTAAAGTTTTTTTACTTTCTGAGGATTTGAGCAGGGTTCAGATCTTCTTGGATCAGATCCCAACAAAAAATACAGACAGCAGAGCAGGTGTGTAAGGTCTTGCCTATAAGGGTGCAAGATTATAAACTAAAGCGTGTAGAGCATTAGGATTTAGATTCAGAAGGTATAAAAAATGTAGGAACTGTCTGTAATATGATTTTACATAATCTTGATAAGAACTTATACTGGGTTACAAAAGGAGTAATAGAGTTTAAGAACCCTAAACAAAGAAGATAAAAAAGGTATTTAATAGTGAACAACTAGTAACTAAGGGAATGCCAATATTGGGATACTCTCCATCATCAAACTGGTATATATAACTATTAAAAGATTCCTTAAAGGAAAATAATGGATACAGCAAGCCTAAGGCATGCTGTTTTACAACTTTCATTTGATCAAGAGGAGAAAAGGCAAAACTTAAAATGAATTAATAAAGATGTATAAACTTCTAAAAATTAAGATCTCAAGTTAAAAATTGACAAAGGATTGAAGGGTAGAAATCACTTAGAATTTTGGCTTAAAGCCTACTCTTCATAAGCTCTTTATTTATAGAAAAATCTCTGTCAGTTGGGAGTGGTAGGCAAAGGAGGAAAAAGCCAAGGACAGAAGAAAAACTGGAGAAGTTTGGGACACCTGGAGAAGAAAGAGGGAAACAGAAACTCAGTAGGAGTAGATCTGCAACTTGAAGCTGGGGGGAGCAGCAACAACATAAACAGGAGTTTCAAAAAGTGAGTGAAAATTAAAGTTATCTAACTTTAAAGTAGAGAATATATAGCTAGTTGAATAGCTGAAAGCAAAAGACGGCAACAATGGCAATTGAAACACAAATCAACGTAAAAAAAGGTAAATTACTTTAAAATACTTAAATATTAACTCTTAATTCAAAATCCCAATATTTAAAAATACAGAAAGATTAAACCAAGCGTAAACAATAAATTATGATAATTCAAAGAGCCTGCCCTTTGGGGCAGGGTATGACAAGGTGAGCGGTAGGGTAGGGGGACCAAAGGAAAGTGGGGGGAGGGTCAGCGGTGTCAGGGTAAGTTCCATAATTCCAGGGATTATTTGGCCAAGTAGAAAGGCTTGAAAAGATTGTAAACCTTTAAAAAATTTGACTGATTTAACGGACTTAAACCAAACAGTTGATTGAAAATGGGTTACAGCTGCTCCAGTTTGCCATTTGAATCTGATTCCCCCTTGTAAGCTGAAGTTGATAGTCAACATAATTTGAGGGCCACCTTATATAATCTTATTTATCAGCATGGTAATCAGAAGTTGGTCACTCCAGGATTCTTTGCAAACTGGACTATATACTCACTTGACAATGTGAAAGGGATAGGAGCCCAGGATCCAGGCTGTATTGCTTAGTCAATTTTTGATATATATTGAATAATTTTCACTGTTTCAACCCTTAAGAGTTGAGTCCTTCCAAAAATTTTACTCAATAAAATCAAATATCCCTTGGTCTAACTTTATTTTAAAATGCATCCTGTAGTTGGCCTGCTGCGCTACATTCCCTACAATCTAATTCTTAGCCAGATCATTACAGGAAGATGGGGCCCTGCTGTCAGTACTTTGTTGTTGCCTCCACCCAATTTTAATCCAATGCCTGCCAATCTTGGAGTTGTTCCTCCTACGTTCAAAACTGAACCTCTGGTTCTATCCCAATGTCCTGAATTTTATTCTGAAGACACTCTGATTATCTGGTGCTTTCATAGGCTATTTATCTTGGGCTTCTTTGGTTAGGATTAATTATTTTACTTAATCCTAGTATCTCATTTGGAAATTTCACAAAAAATTATTTGAAGCTGCATTGGTGGTTAATCATTAGCTCTATGTGGATTTGGGTGGTGATTTCCCACCACTTGGAGACAGCTTCTTACTATCTGGCAATTTCTGTCACATTACTCAACTCTTCTACGTCTGAGTTTTTGGAAGCAGTTTGTCATGAATTTGTGTTTCTTTTCTCCTGTTCTGTTGAGATTGTTGTAACTGTGCTGTTTTAGCAGAGTTACACGGGGAAGAATATTTAGAAACTAGATAATAATCTTTATTGGGAGATAGTGATTATATAGTTCATGTGAATCAAGGATAGTAGGAACAAGATTGGTGATCACACGGCTGGATGAAAGAAGGGGGTGGCTTGATCCTGATAATGAGTCAAGCGCCAAATTGAGGTATCCACTGTGAAGGATCATCATCTGTTCATGTTGTTGGATTTGGTAATTTGAGTTGACTTCCTAGTCTGGCTTTGGGTGACCGGATAATTGGATTGCAGGTCACAAACCTGCTTGGTTGGAACCTTGCTGGCGGGTCAAGCCTGCGGTTTCTACACCCCCAGCTGAAGGTTGGCCTCCTCTGGGGGCAGGTTGTCAGGGAGGTTGTCAGGAGCCCGGGCGCTGTATTGAATCAGTTGTTGTTTGGTGGCAGGCAGGGCGGTTTCTTGTTGTTTCTGTCTTGCTTTGCAGGGTTGTAGGCAATTGTGGTGTAGGGTCTTGTCTTGCTTGCGTTTCCCAAGCCCTTGCACAAGGTAAGTGTTATTGTTGTTTACCTTCAGAATGATTTGCTGGCCCTACTTTCTTAGGTTGTAGTTTGCTCTTGTCAACATTCATGACCCAAACTTTGTCCCCAACTTCATGTCTATTGCGGATGGGAACAAATGTCTTTTGTAGGTGTTCCTTTTCTTTGGCTGTTTGCTTGCTGTTGGCCTCTACTACTTGAGGATCTGAGCAAGGGGGGACTTGACTTGGAATTTCCAACTTAGGTCCTGTCAATGCTTGAATGATATTTGGCTGTGTGCCGTATACCAGTTCAAACAGGCTTTTCCCAGTGGATCTGTTCACTTGGGTTTGGCACACAAGTAATGCAGTTGGTAGCTGCTTATACCAGTCTTCAGGTCTCCCGGCAGTGAGTTTGGCTAGGGCTTGCACAAGGCTACCATTAAGCCGCTCTACGCGTCCATTGGCCTGTGGGTGGTATGGTGTTGTGACAGTGTGTTTGACCCCATTCTTGGTGAGGTATACATTGGTGTCTTTGGAGGTCAATTCCTTGCCTCCATTGGTTATCAGGAGTTCTGGCTTTCCAAACCTGCTGATTATTTCTTTGCCAATAAATTGTCGGACGTTGTTGCCGGTGTGTGCCTTCACCGCTTGGGCTACTGGCCACCTTGTTGCAAAGTCAATGGCTGTGATGATGTATTTTTTGTTGTTGTGCTTTCCTGGCATGGGGCCCACAATGTCAAGAGCCCATACTTTGAACGGTAGTTGGGTCCAAATGGGGAGTACAGACTTTGGTGGGGTTTTGCTTTTAGCAAACTTTTTGCATACCTTGCACTGTTCTAACACTTCCTGGACATTGTGGTATAAAGTTGGCCACCAGGCTTTATGCTTTAGGAACTTGTATAGATTTTGGCTCTTAGTATGTCCAAGATCTCTGTGGTAGCAAAGAATGGTGTCAACTTGCTGATGTGTGGGAATGTAGGGAATGGTTGTGCCATCTGTCATTTTTCTGTGAAGAGTCCCATATACGTCAGCAAAGAGATGTTCATTCTTGATGACTGTTTCTTTGGTGATGTTGGTTGTGCCTGCAGGGAATCCTTTGTCTTTTGTACGTAGCACTAAGAGAGGCCAGTCTGGGTTGAGCCCATTCTCTCCTCTTGAAGCACGGACATACAGGCGGGACAGGGTGTCTGCCATGGCGAGCTTGGCCCCAGGCTTATATTGGATGAGCATGTTAAACCTTTCTAATATTTCCATCCACTGCGCTTGGCGGCGTGACAGATTTGCTTGCGTCTTGAAATAGATGAGCAACTTGTGATTGGTTAGTGCTGTGAATTCTTCCTGCTGTTCTAGGTAACAGCGCCATTTGACTAGGCAGTGTACAATGGCCAGCAGTTCCTTGTTGTGGATAGGGTATTGGCACTTGCCATCTGTCAGTTTGCGCAATTTGTAGGCTACGGGCAGGAAGTCACCATCACTATTCTTAATTTGTAGTACTCCCCCAATGGATGCATCTGAGGCGTTGGTTTCCATCTGGTATTCCTCGGTCTTGTTTGGGGTATTGTAAGATGGGAGCTGTTGTGAGCTTTTCTTTGAGGCGTCTAAAACAGAGGTCACGTTGGGGGGTCCATACAAACTTAGACTTGGCGCCTGTTATGGCGGACAAGGGGGCAGTCAAGACGCCACAGTTGGGTATGAAGCGTCGTACATAGGCCACCATTCCCAAGAAGGTGTGTAGTTCTGACTTGTCCTTGGGAGGTGGCATCTTGCAGATGGCTTGTATCTTTTGACTGTTGGGTTTGATGCCGTCTTTTGAGACTATGTGTCCCAAGAAGGGTAGTTGCTCCCAGAAGAACTGGCATTTGGAGGGTTTGGCCAACAGTTTGTGTTGTGCCAAGGTTGCAAAGACCTCTTCCAGGTCTTTGTGGTGCTGTTCCACCAAGGGGCTGTAGACAATAATATTGTCCAGGTACACTAGGGCATGTTTGCCTATGTGTGGCGCAAACACTTTGTTCATGAAGGTTACAAAGGTGGATGGGGCATTGGTCATGCCAAAGTTGAGTACCACACATTTGTAGGAACCGTACTTAGTGTGGAAGGCTGTCTTGGGGATGTCTTCCTCCTTGATACAAATCTGATTGTAGCCTGCAGTTAGATCAATCTTGGAGAAGACAGTGGCTCCTCCCAAGGCGTCAAAAAGGTTGTCAATCAGTGGCAGTGGGTAACAATTCTTAATGGTGACTTTGTTTAAGGCGCAGTAGTCTGTGACCAGGCGTAAGGTACCGTCCTTCTTAGCCACAAAGAATACGGCGGCCCCAAAGGGAGACTGTGAGGGGTGGATAAGTCCTTTTTCTAGTGCCTCCTTGAGATAGGCGCGTAGGGCGTTGTCCTTGTTTGGGGTCAGCCTGTAAATGGGGTGTGCCTTGGGTACAGCCCCCTTGAGTTGGATAGAGTGTTGAATGTGTTTCTCAGGGGGCAGCCCAGGTAACGCTTCCTTAAAGATTTCTGGATGGCAGGCCACAATGTTGCGGTCCTGAGGCGTGGAGGTATCCTGGTGGTCCTTGAAGTGTATGATCTCATACTGACAGGAGTCCCAGTCAATTGCCTTCAGGTTTTCCTTCTTGTCCAAAGTCTCAGTGATGCGTACAAAGACGTGGTCACATAGGAGTTGATCCACAGAGTTGGGGTAGATCTGGTGGTTGACGCCTTCACGCTTGATGGTCAACACAGAGGTTGCCCAGTCCACGTGGGGGTTGTTTTTCCGTAACCAGTCTAGTCCCAGTACAATGTCAAACTTAGGGAAGTCAATGACGGGACCTTGGATGGTGGAGTGGAGGTTCTCAAGCATGACAGAGAAGGGGGCAGTTTCCTTTGTCACGGCAATGTGGTGTTCATCAGCCAGGACCACGTTTTTAATCTGCAAAGGATTAGTGGCCAGCTTGAATTTATCCACAAAGCTACTGTTGACTAAGGTTTGATCTGCGCCTGAGTCCAGGAGTGCTGAGCCTGTGTAACTGCAAAAGCAGAAAGGGTAAGACATCAATTTATTGGGATGTCTGGCAATGGTGTATAGTACCGGGTCTTCCGAGGGCACTTGGATCATTGGGCATTGGTCTACGTCCTTGGGTTGGTATTCATTGTTGGGCAAGTCAGGAGTTGCGTGGGGAGAGCTTGGCTTGCTTAGTGCTCTCCCCGGGCTTTTCCCTCATCTTGGTTGCCTTGGGTGGTGGTGACACGGAAATGGGTGCAATTTGACTGGCCATTATTTCCATTTCCATGCCCATTTGAACCCATGGGTTTGTGGTTGTTGTTGTTGTTTCTGTTGCCTCCAGGAGGTGGTTGAGTAGAGCGCCCGCTTGGATGGGAATCCTTGGGCCTTTTGTGTTTCCCAGTCTGTGCCTTGTGCAGAGCGTTGGATGTTTGTTCCACTTTTTCCGCTTCACGGTACAGGCTTTGCAGGTTGGTTACCTGGTCCAGGTTCACATGCCTCATTACGTGCAACTTGAGGGCGTTGTAGTACATGAGGTGTGTAGCTGGGGTGTCAAAGGCCATGTCAGATGGGGCACAGAGACAGAGTTCCTTGTAGGTGCGGGTGAGTTCTTTAACAGTGCCTGTCTGGGTCAGGTTCTTTACTTGGCGTATGATCATGAGCGCTGTATCCTTAAGCACAAACCTTGCCAGGAAGTCCTGCTTAAAGGTATCCCAGTTCTTGTCAGTGTGCTCTTTGTGCCACTTGTCACACCAGGTGCCAGCGTCATGGGTCAGGCAAATGGAAATCTCTGCAATCCAGAATTGCTGTGGGCATTCCATTTGAGCCAGCTTGCTCTGGGCGGACTGGATCCATGTGGCGGCGTTGTTGTTGTTGGCCCCAGCAAAGGGTTCCAAGGCGGCGCTGCAAAGCCTTTGTGCTACATAGGCAGGCATGGTGGTTTTGTCAGCTGGTTGCGGCATCAAGGAGGGAGCCTGAAAGAACCCTTGCACAGACATGGTGTTGAAGGCAGGTAGCAGGATCACCGTGTTTTGGTAGAGGACAAAACCATCAGGTATCTTGGTACCAGGAGTATACAGAGTCCAGTCGGGCGGGAGGCCAGACATGATTCTGTTAAGGATTTGTTGGCCGCGGCATGTGCGGGCAACAGGCAGAATTTTTCAAGATAAGGTAGGATGGAGAACCTACCTGTGCTTTGTGTTTTAGCAGAGTTACACGGGGAAAATATTTAGAAGCTAGATAATAATCTTTATTGGAGAGATAGTGATTATATAGTTCATGTGAATCAAGGATAGTAGGAACAAGATTGGTGATCACACAGCTGGATGAAAGAAGGGGGTGGCTTGATCCTGATAATGAGTCAAGCGCCAAATTGAGGTATCCACCGTAAAGGATCATCATCTGTTCATGTTGTTGGATTTGGTAATTTGAGTTGACTTCCTAGTCTGGCTTTGGGTGACCAGATAATTGGATTGCAGGTCACAAACCCGCTTGGTTGGAACCTTGCTGGTGGGTCAAGCCTGCGGGTTTGACAATATATCTGTGTTTATCATGTTTATTTTCATCAGCTCTTTTATGAGTATTAAGTTTGGTCTTTTCTTTAATTTTTGGTTTCCATCTCCGGTAAAAGTTGTTGAGACTGGATCATCTGTTTCCTATTTCTGTCACATCATGCCATTTTGGCGCCCAGATTATTTTCCTGCTCCACCCACTGATAAAATTTTGCTTGAAGTTTTGTTGGCCCTATAATTCTATTCTGATTCTAGCCTTAGTCACAAATATCAAGTTTACCATGTGATGACAAAGGTTTCAGAGGATGCTTGTGAATGGTTGTTGTCCACGGTGGAGCGCAATCCACATGTTTTAAATGAAAGTGCATCTTTGTACTCTCTGTTAAATAATGTGTGTGTATCTATTGAGGAGCTTAAAGTATATTATAAGCTGTACACCTCCCAACAGGATAATACTCTGCTCTTGGTATTCCTTCCTCAGTTGCTTGCCTACTGCTGTACAATTGCTGTTCCCAAAGTTAATAAGCTCTCAGCGTTGTGATTAGCAGTTGACCAGAATGCCCAAGATTTGGCAGTTTGGGATTCCCTGTTAACCAAAACTGAGGCTCTGGTAAGCCAAATTCTTTCTCTGGTCTCAAATCTGTCAACTTTCAAACAAGGTGTTATGGAAATTGAAGCCAAACTTGCTGCATGCTCCTGGTTTTCTGGTAACTGTCATGTGGTGGCTTTAACTAGTCGGAGTCATGATATCTCTCCTTGCGCGTCTTCTCTGTTGCAATTGGCAATTTTGAACAAACCCGCCACAGTAAACAAAGTGCCAGTTGCAGCAACCCCCAAGAGCTTGTTGGCTATGCTCCAGCACATTGTGCCCGCAAAGTCTTTGGTAGTCAAGTCCAAAGAGTCACCTTTTGTACCTATTAATTGTGATTGTCCTGTCCTCCCTGAAGCTGTCCAAGAAATGATTGAGCATTATTTTCAGGAGCACCCTGCCTCCTTAGCTGCTGTCTGTACCACCAAAGAGAAGCAGATTCTGCTGAGGTTGCAACATTTGCAGCAAATAAATCTACTTCTGGTTACTTCTTGATTTATGGTAGCATCAATAATGGTCAAACTATCTAGAAGCCCTCCATTCTGTTGGATACTGTGCTTCTGAGAATTTCATGAGTGTTGAGACTGCCAATTTGTTACAACTCAAATATCATCCTGGAATGCTGATCAGGGGTGAAAACTGTCAAATGTTTCCCTCTTTCCAACTTAATAAACCAGTGACATTTGTAGTTGTGGGCCAATCTTTTCACTGCAAGGTTCTCCATATGCTCTACTCTTATGCACCCTATTATTTTAGGAGTAGGCTGGTGGCGGGACTATAATGTATCAACTCTGCTAAAAGAAAATGAATTACAAGTAGACCACTCTTAAGGCATCATGATTTTTATACCGTTTTTAGATATGTTGGGATTAGAGCAGTCTTCATAGACAATCCAGTTGGTTCCTATTCCTACACCTGTGAGTTCAGACCTACCGGCATAACTTCAGCCCTGGTCTGCGGCATTTGACGCAACTAGGGACAGGGTTCTCCTCAAGAACACTCAGTTTGAATTTGACTTTAAAGTTACTGTTGATTTGATTTTTATTGCGTCTGCTATTTACCCTTTGACCTTGAAGGAGGATGCATGTTTGCAGGAGTAGACTTGGGACATGTTGGAAAAGAGATACATCTTTAAGAAGGCTTTGTCAATTTGCTCTCCATTGTTGTTTGTCCAAAAATCCAATGGGTCTCTTAGACCTTGTGTTGACTATGAGAATTTAGACAACATCACAATCCCTGACCTCTACCCTTTGCCTCTCAAAGCACAAATCTCTTGGTGTATCAAGAAGGCAAAGGTATTCTTGAAACTTGATCTTTTGAATACATTCAATAAGATTAGGATCACAGAAGGAATGGAGTGGTTGACGGTGTTCAGAACTAAGAAAGGTATCTTCCAGTTCTGTGTTATGCCTTTTGGATTAAAAAATTCCCTGACTTGCTTTCAGCGGTTGATTGAATCATTTTTGGGAGATCTCCTGGGTGTATGTGCCATTGTGTACATGGAAAACATCTTGGTGTTCTCTCTAAATGAGGAGTCTCATAAGGCCCATTTTTCAGCAGTTGTAGAGCGTATCCTCCAGGCTAATTTGATCATCAAAAAAAGTAATTGTGAATTCTTCAAATGTAAGGTTACCTTTCTGGCTAATATTATCTTTGAGGATGGTCATACTATTGCCCCTGAAAAGGAAGCAGCAGTTTGCAAGTATGCTACTTCTGTAACAATATCCCAACTTTGCAGTTTCTTGAGTACCTGTACTTTCTTAAAAAATTACCCCTCATCTGTCTGAAGTGGCGTCCCCTTGTATTTGGCTAGCGGGAAAAAAACTTTAGTCTGGATGCCTGAGTGCGCAGAAGCGTTTGAAGCAGTCAAGGCTCTTTTTTTGTCTCTACCTGTGTTGATACATGTAGATAATGTGCTTCCTTTTGGGGTTTCACAGATTTCTCCAAACATGCTGTGGCCAGTGTGTTGCTACAAATTGCCAGCAATGGTGTTGAAAGACCGGTAGGGTACTTCTCCCAGAAGATGGAGGCTCAGGAACACAATTACATGATCTAAAACAAGAAATTGTTGGCAGTTGTGGAATCTGTGAAGCATTGGCATCACCACCTCATCATGGCTTGTCATCTATTTGTAGTAAAACTGACTATAAAGCTCTTCTTTACTATCAACAACCCAGGGTTTTGTTGGGTTGCCAATCCAGATGGCATGATGACTTGATAAGATACAAGTTCCACTATAAGTTAATTAAGGGTACAGATAATCATCTGGAGGATGTGTTGAGTAGAAATCCTTCTCATCTCCCAGATGCTGGTATGGATGTTGAGTTTAATACACATACAATGATTCCAGATGAGGATATGGTTCTCTTTGTATTAGCTCCACTCTCTACGCTTGCTACCATGTCTTTAACCAAGGGCACAGACTTGGACTTATATTCCAAAGTTAAGCTTTTGCAGCCTCTGTCCAAGGGTTATGATAGGTACTGGAACTAACATGTGTACATCTGGTAGGCCTGCCGCAGGGTTATCACAAGATAGGACTAATTCTATATCATCAAGGTTGCTTGTGGGTTCTAGAGGGAACTATTAGGAATAAAGTCATGAAGACCTATCACACCTGTCCTACAGCAGACCACCCCGAGAAAAATAAAATGGTGTAACTAATTTGCTAAAAGCTTTCTTGGAAAGGTGTGACAGTGCAGATAGCGGCTTACAATTGAGACTGCCTTGTATGTGTTTGGTCCAAGGCAAGCAGGAACAAGACTACTGGTTTTTTAGTTCCTTTAAAACCAGCTGCAGGGCCCTGGACGTTGGTGTTGGTGGATTTTATTAGAGAACTTCTGGATTCTAATGAGTTTAATGCAATCATGGTGGTGGTAGATTGTTTCACAAATATGGCACATTTTGCTCTTTGCTCAACCACAATTATGTTGGTGGAAACAGCAAGGTTGTTTGTGAACAGAATGTTCTCCCTACATGGCATCCCAATGGAGATAGTGAGTGATCATGGGCCCCAATGTATTGCTCAGTTCTGGGAAGCCTTTACTGGGATTCTTGATATCAAACTGTGCCGCTCTACTGTGTATTACTCCCAATCCAATGAAAAAACAAAGAGGGTAAAACAAAGTTTGGAGGTCTACCTATGTTGCTACACAAATTCAAGACAAGATGACTGGTGTGATAACTTAGCCATGGCAGAGTTCACATATAATAATGCCCCACACACGTCAACTCAAGTCTTGCCATTCTATGCCAATGTGGACTACAATCCCTCATCCAACATGGGTCCTTGTTTGGTTAGCAACGTGGAAACTGCAACTGATCAGGCAGCAGCATTGAAGCAGGTTCATTGGGAACTCCAGGTTACTCTTGCTGCTGCCGTGACAACTTACAAGGAGTATGCAGATTGCAAGCAGCAAGAAGATCCTACCTACAGGCCAGGTGATCTAGTCATGATGGATGTCTGCAATATGAAATTGAAGGCTCCCTGCTTCAAGTTAGGTCCTAAGCAAGTTGGTCCCTTCAAAGTTGAATGTCAAATTGATTCCTTTGTATATTGGTTAGATTTACCCCCATCCTTTAAGATTTTCCATACCTTTTGCTGAGGGTCTGGATGTACAAGCATTCTGGCTACTGCCAACCTATTTAACATCCAGCCATTGCCTGATTTGGTCCCCTTCCAATATACTGTTTGACATACCAATAATGGTAACCAAGCAATATCACCTGACCATCCAAGTATCCAGTGGCTCAAACCCATCTAGCACATGACCAACCCATAGGTTTGATCCAACTAAATCCCCGCCACAGTCAAGTTTATATAAGTCTAAAGTATTATCCAATAAAATATACTTCTCTTCTTTCTTAATTCTATATTTGAAGCTTCCCCAAAAGGCGCTCCTTATCACTTTCATGAATGATTACTCTCTCCCTTTAAGGGTACTGAAACTCCTTTTTCCCAACCCATTCTTGTAAAAGGAGAACTTGAGTATGAGTTAAATTGTATTTTGGCTTCCAGTAAGAACCAACACCAACTGGAATATTTGGTGTCTTGGAAAGGTTATCCTGATTCCAAAAATTCATGGGTTCCCCACTATGATTGTTCCAATTCCTCAGATATTATTCAAGAGCTCTATAATTGCAATCCAACTGACATTGATCACCCCAAGCTTACATTAGCAGCAATGAAACTCCCTCCTGTCCACAAGGACTTCTCCTTGTCCCATCTTCCAGATGGCGGTATTGTGCCCTGTGCTAAAGCAGAGGGTAATGTCACGGTAAATTCCATAATGCCGGGGATTATTTGGCCAAGTAGGAAGGCTAAAAAATCCAGAAACCCTTTAAAAAATTGACTGATTTAACAGGCTTAAATTAAACAGCTAATTTTAAAAGGGGTTACAGCTGCTCCAGTTCACCAGTTGAATCTGATTCCCCCTTGTAAGCTTAAGTTGATAGTCAACATAATTTGAGGGCCACCTTATATAATCTTATTTATCAGCATGGTAATCAGAAGTTGGTCACTCAAGGATTCTTTGCAAACTGGACTATATACTCACTTGACAATGTGAAAGGAATAGGAGCCCAGGATCCAGGCAGTATTGCTTAGTCAAAATTTGATATATATTGAATAATTTTCACTGTTTCAACCCTTAAGAGTTGAGTCCTTCCAAAAATTTTACTCAATAAAATCAAATATCCTTTGGTATAACTTTATTTTCAAATGCATCCTGTAGTTGGCCTGCTGCGCTAAATTCCCTACAATCTAATTCTTAGCCAGATCAAAACAGAAAGATGGGGCCCTGCCGTCAGTACTTTGTTGTTGCCTCCACCCAATGTTAATCCAATGCCTGCAAATCTTGTAGTTGTTCCTCCTACATTCAAAACTGAAACTTTGGTTCTATCTCAATGTCCTGAATTTTATGCTGAAGACACTCTGATTATCTTGCAAACTATTTATCTTGGGCTCTTTAGGTTGGGTTTAATCATCTTACTTAACCCTAGTATCTCATTTGGAAATTTCACAAAATGGTATCTGAAGCTGCGTGGGTGGTTAATCATTAGCTCCAAGTGGATTTGGGTGATGATTCTTCACCACTTGGAGACAGCTTCTTACTATCCAACAATTTGCCGCCACAGGCGGCAGAAGTCAGGACAATAGTCTGTGTATTAATTTAAAATCATGAAATACAAAGTAAATCTTCAAAAAAATCAGGAGTTTTATTTAATAATCAGAATTGGTAAGCAAGAGACGTAATGACCCTTTCTTTCATTATATGCATGGGAGAAGGTTATGATACTGGAGCATTATAGGAGGTGTTTTAAAAGCAGCAGAAGAAAACCAGTTACATATTTAAACCTAATTCACCCATAACCTGGGCCCAAGAAATAAGAGCAATAGGCCTGGGTGCAGGGGACAGCAACCTGGTTGGCTAGTTGCATTCTGGGGATTCAGACACAAAATTTAACTTGCTGTTTGTAATTGTTGTCATAGCCAGAATATTCTTAGAACCATTTTCTCTAGGCTGAGAGACCTCCAGGCTGGAGGAATTATTCAACTGGGATTCTACTATATGTGAAAACTTATATCCAAATTTCCTGGGCCCCAATCCAGAAAAACCCAGTAAAGTGTGGGCCGTGTTTTTCTGTTGTCCTGCCAAATGTTTTAAGGCAGGATGGCCCCAGGAGAGCAAAAAATTCAGCTGGATTGATGTCTCTTCTGTAGTGAGAGGGGACTCCAAAGAAGAAGAGGAAGTTTTTATTGTAAAGACCAGCACAAAACGCTCATTCACAGTATAGGCAATCACCTCCAGGTTGCATAGAGGTTGTGCCTGGACACAGCCTGCCTTTTTTATGACTCTAGGGAATATATCCCTGTCCAGGGCTAGAGGGTCCCTTGAAACTTTACAGAGACTTGCTAAACAAGTAATTATCATATGAGGCACTGCACCTGTGGGCCACTACTGTAAGTCATACAGTATTTTAAAGCTATTATACTAAGCAAAAAAACTCATATGTAATAAGGAATAACCTATCTGTAAATGAAATTAACTCAGATGCAAACAAAGTCAATACATCTGAGAACAAAATAGAGATGAACCCAAATATATTGTTAATCAACATAAACTAATTGTTTTTTAATTTTGGTTGTATCTGAGTTAATTCCATTTACAGAGGGGCTGTTTTTTCTTACAGATAAGCTTTCTTGCTTGGGGCCATAGCTTTGAAAGCTACTGTATTGTGATACTTTCCCTCAACATGTCCTTGGCCTTACAAGCACACTCCAGCTCTTCTGTAGCTAAAAGCTCATTTATAACTATCCCAGGCTGAGAGAAATAAGCTCAATTGTTGTTTTTCTAACTCTAAACTATATTATCTTAAAAATAATATCATTTTTTCTTTATGATGTAATATAATATTGATGCTTCTCTCTACTTGATATCTTTTTCTCATGTTATTGATTGGCATTCAGCAAAAAATGAGTCCAATCTGACATCTGGGAAATCAGTATGATGAGGGGTGGATGTTTAATATCTTGGACACTGAAAAACTCATACATCTTTATCTTTATGCCCAGGATTCTTAAAAGCAGGTTCCAGAAATAAAATTTGTTGCCAGCTTTACTTTGTCAGGATTCACCTTTTATAGCTGCTACTCTGTTCATTTACTTATTTGGCTTCTATTGGCTTGTAGGTCTTTGCATTATGGTTACTATTATTCTATGCACAATCTCCTCTTTTTTCTCTTCATTTTCCACTTTTTGGGTTAAAATTAGGCTTTTTAAAACCCTAGTTATGATTCAAAATGCTGGTTAGTAATTTTAGAACTTCTCTTACCTTTTTGCAACCAGTTTTGAACCCTGGGCCTACACGCTGAAGTTAAAAAACTGAGTCCAAATTACTTACTTTTTCATATATGCTCAATTATGTTTTTAAGGCTTTGGACCCAGGTTTTCCGTACTTTCTCGCTTGCTTTAACTTCATAAGCATCACTGTAACCGCTTTTCTCCTCCCAGTGTCCCTATCCTGAAGTTTAACTTTTTAAGTTAAAACCAAGCCATGTTTGTGCCTCTACAGACCTCTTCACTTTATCTAATACCATTTAAACTTCTCAGGTTAAAATATTTCATTCTAAGTTGCACCTCATTCTCCTGAGCTTAATAAAAAGGCTTGGTTCTTCAGTCTCAATAATAAGTTGAGATTGTTTGACTTGCACCCCAAAAAGGTACTTGTTAGGTTTGTGGCTTGTGTTTCCTTTTAATTTTTGTTTTAGTTTCAATCTTTATTCCATGATTCCTTTTGACTTTATGCTCCACCATTTAGGTAGTTTTTATAGTAGCACACACAATTTAATTGTTGATAGCTTTGATCCTCCCACTAGTGCAGACCATTTTCCAGACTTAGAGATTGACTTTTTAACCAAATTGTCTGTCATTAAGACTAGACTCTATTTTATCTTCTTAGGGTTAATCAATTGTCTTAGTCCTTATTTTACCTCATATAAGCTTTTAGGAGCCTTAGTTCAGTTGCTATTGTAGACCTTGTCCACTTTCTTGTATTTGGCTAATATAAATATCACTGGGTTAAAAGCTTTAGTTTATAATCATCTTCCCCAGACCATGAGACCTTACATACTTTGGGTGCAGGTGTTACTGTCAGGAATTATATTCCTGGCAACAACTTATCCTTAGCTGAAAAGGGGAATTTAACTTCCCCTTTATCTTCTTTGGGATCTCCTAAAGGGAATGGGTTAATAGGTAGCATTTGTTCAGAATTACCTTTGAATTCATGCCTGGAAGTGGGTTCAAAGTCATTGTTTTCAGCAAAAAAATTCAAACCTGGGCCAGTTTTCTACTTGGTTGACTTAGATTTATCTAAAACAAACATTAAATCAACTTCAAACCAATCATTACCTCTTAAAATTGTATCTAGCCAATCAACAATTGCCAACAATGATTTGAATTGTTCAGGACTTATGCCCGCTGATGTTGGCAGTAATGTTGAAGCGGGCGACATTCTGTGTCTGGTTTTGGGTTCTTTGGTGGCCTCTCCTTCTGTTGTGCAGTCAATTCCACCTCCTGACTCTCCAGTTTTCTGTGGGGTTGACCTTTTAAAAGCCAAAGCCTTGTCAGGGAATGAAATGTTAAGCTAAGGAAAATATAATGCCTTGCTAATGAAGAGTTGAAAGCTATAAGGAAATAAGTGATAATCCCCAGTTTTGAATGTCCCAACTGCCAAATCTCCATTTTATCTACATTTCATCTCCAACTTGCCCAAACTCCTTTCCCTATATTATTTATGCTACCATGCTATGAAAAGCTGGTATGCTTTATTTTAATGTTTGTTCAATCAATAAAGTCTATATTCACCCAAGTGATTATTTGTTAATTTTTTATTTTTAAAAACCTCTGAATTTCCAAGACCATGAAATTACCCAAGACTCCTCTTAGGGAGCGGCTTGGGTATCAATGGTTACTCTGGATAGTCCTGACTACAACAGTGTTTGCCAGCGTTTCTATAGGTTCACGCACTGATTTGGACACAACAACAGAGTCTCAGTTTCTTGACAGCTCCTGGCGCCATGTGATTACGGGCGTCTGGTACACAGCAACTCCTCTCTCCAACAATCCACCTGTCTGGGAAGAAACCAAGGTTTATGGTTCCTCCACCCAGGTGAACAAGCCTCAAGTGTTCCGTCCATTGGCTTCGGCCTTTTTATTGAGTTATCTTGGCGTGTCTTTCTTCTTGGGCGTTTAATCCCCTGCTAGGCAGGTACCGGCTCATTGGAGAGTTATTCCATCTGGGAATGGTCTCCTTACCTGTGGGATCCCTGGTGACGGGATTAAATCCCTCTGCAATCATTCACCACCTAGGGAGTTTACTCCCTAGTGGGTGGGTGCCTGACAGTTACAAAAGTAACAGTTTCAAAGCCCCAGGCGGGAATTGTACCCGCTCCTAGCCACCAGGCGGGGCTAGCGGGCGGGGGAGATTCACCTGCACCTGGATTTTTGCTTTTTGAAGCAAATCCAGGTGCAGGAATCATTCCTGCCCTGGTGGCAGCTGAGGGCCTGTTTTGGGCCCCAAAAGCTATGCCCAAGCCTTGGTGGGTTTGGCTGGGCCTGGGCAGGCTATTTTTAGCTGCCCAGTAAACCCAGATCAAGCCCACCCTCCATTAAGTAATTTGGGTTCCCCAATTGGGGACCCCTTTTTTAATCAAGTTCTTTGGGCTCAAGAGAGCCTGTCAAACCAGTCCAAAAATGGTGATCAAATTGGGAAAACCCCCATAACCCCAGAAGCCAAACCTGCCAGAATCAATGGCCAGCCAAGCCAAGACAGACCACCAAAAAGCCAAACAACTGTTCCTGAAACCCCCAAAAATGACCATGAATCTGCCAACCAAACAGCAGAACCTGAGATGCCAAGCCTTGCCACACAGATAGCACCAGAAGAATGCCCAGAGGCACCTGCATGTGAGTAAGTATATAAATCAGAAGCACTTGAAAAAGTTCTGTATTGTCATCCTTACCAAATAAAGTTGTTATGAACCTTTGGTTCACCAATCTGTTTCCACACCTATTTTTGATACTCTTCTATCTGCATACACCCAAGCTTCATTAACCATCCACTGGAATAGATAGTCAGACTCCAGTTGACAAAACCAAAGCCTTTGACTACTACCGTCCACCCAACACTCCATTTGGCCCTGTGCATTTCACTGAGTATCCCGCCAATCCTGATCACAAACCCTGGACATTGGAATACTTTCAGTGGTACACCTGCCCAAATGCACCCAAGGAACCCTACCAAATTGTCCGTGACGGCAAAGCAATCACCATTTACCCTTTGATATTCAGCGGGAAGTACAACAATCCTGCTGCCTACTTGGTCCCCATGGAACCGCCCCTGACACCCAAATCAACCATCTCAACCCCCCCCACTTCTGATGCTCTGGCCAGAGTAGTCAATTCCTGAGAGTGCTTTACCTGGCGCTCACAGGATTGATTGACTCTGCCTTGCCAGCGGCTGGACCTTGGGCTGTGGCTGGGAAAGCCCTTTCCTACCTGGTAAAGTTAGGTCCCATCATCTGGTGGGCCATGCCAGTACCTGCTTCAAATCCTCCATCACCTGCTGGAGCTCCACAGTACTCTTGGTATCCTAAAATTATGACAATTCACCCCAAACTTGGTAACCTGGACCCCAAGATGTTATTAGTACTTGGGGCTACTTGTATGTTTGTTTTATGATTATCACTTATTACTGTTATTTGTGGCTATCATACCAAATCACCTCCATGTGGAAGAGAACGACCTGGACCTTGGATGATTCCAAGGATGCTCCAGAGAGCAAAGACCCAACCGCAGCAACCTCCTCCCAAGTACAGAACATCATTGTGGACCAAACCACCTCCAATGTGACCATGCCCCAGATGGGCAAGCTCAGCCTAGAGGAAGCTAGAAGAGACATGCTGGTACTACAACTGCACTTCCTAGCCAATGCCGCAACCTATCCCAACAACACAGTCAAAGTCTTGGAAGTAGCATCCATGCTAACAGGGGACGCCCTAGACTGGTTCAGCAAGGCCACTGCCAACAATGTAGATTTTTGCTTAGACTATGCTCAATTTGAAGCTGAACTAATGGCCACAGGAGAGGACCAGAATACCCTTCACTTTGCCTTCATGACCCTGTTGGAATTCAAGCAAAACAGCCTCCCACTTCAGACCTATGTACAAGAGTTCACCAAACTACAGACCCGTGCTATTCTGAACAACAAATTGGCTGCCATCCTATTCAGAAAAGGTGTGAACCCAGGGTTAAAGGTCCTCCTCAATCACCCCCCTCACAATTGGATTAGAAGAACTGATTGTTCTCTGCCAAGGACTAAGCTTAAACCAAAAAACCTACGGCGCCACCCCCCATGGACCCCGGATGGGCAGAAGCCCCACTGCAGCCAGACCAGCCATGACACCCAAGGAGTTGTAACGACATTACAGAGACAGGCTGTGTTTCCACTGCCATGAAGCAGGGCACCAGACCAGGGCCTGTCCCAGAAGAAACCAAACTTCAGGCTCCCTTGCCCAATTAAACACTACCTCTCAGTCTTATAAGTATATAATAGTGACCCTAGAAGTAGGAGATAAAGTATTTCACAAAAAGGCTTTCTTAGACACAGGGGCTGACAAAAGTTTCATTGACCCTGCATTGGCGTCCAAGCTGGAACTCACCCCCTCAGATACTTAATTCCAAGTCACTATGGGAAACAGTTCAACTGACATTGGCCAAGAATGTGATCAACACCTTGAGCTGAAGATTGGGCAAAACACCTACCCCTTGTCTGTTATCTTGTTGAAAGGATTATCACACCCATTGATACTTGGAGACTCCTGGGCTGACAAACATGGCACAATCCTGAACTATTGTGACCAAACTGTAATCCTGGGAAAGAGACCTAACCCCGACACTGTACCCATTCAGCCGAGCTCACACATAGTACCCCCCACCAAACTCATGACCTTGCAATTGGTCCCTTGCTCAGGGAAGCTGCCCTCAGCCCTCGAGAAATGGGCCAGTGTCTTCAGCAAAGAGGCGGCAACTCAACTACCTGAACACTCTATCTACGGCCATGCCATTGACTTACTCCCTGATACGCAACCCAGCCACAGCCTCATCTATAGTTGCAACCACAAAGAACAGGTGGTCTTGAAAGTGTACATTGAAGACATGACAAAGAAAGGATTTATCCAAGACCCAAAGACCCCATGCTCTTCCCCCTAATATTTGTTGAGAAGAAAGATGGGGGAATGAGACCTTGTGTCACGAGTGACAAACTCCTGTCAACTATGATAATCAAAAGACCTCAACTATGGGAGTCAAACCCTGGCATCTTGCAGGCCGCCCGGCCGCCCACAGTTTTTGGGGATTGAATCAGGATTGGATTTGACTTTGGAGAATCTCCTGAAGTTTGATGAACCAAGTTTGCCTACAATGATGCCCCCCGCGCTAGGGGTTCCTGTTAACCCAACCAATCAAAGGGCCGGGTTAGCCACAGACCCCAGAATAACCCGGGCCACATCAGAAGAAGAAACAAAGGTACCTTCCATAAGAAACGGGCCACCCAGAGATGATCCGTCCTGTGACCTGGTTGAAGAATTGGAGTGCTCTAGTTGCAAGTCAGCCAATGAAATAACCCCCGCAATTGTTGCCACCAAGGGCTGTGAGGACCTAGTAGAGGGAAAAACCTGGGCCATGAAAATCTTTGAAAGTTTTGCCATGACAGATGAGCACACTTATACCCTGGGCTGCCAGGAAGATGCCCATTACCATCCTTGCAATAAAGTGACATGAACCTTTGGTTCAACCAGATCATACCATACTTGTTATTAGTTTTATTTCATCTTCAGTCTACTCCTTGCAGCCCCGTCCCCTGTGTCCACATAACCCAAGAAACCGCGGACCAGCCACCCAAACTTTACTGTCCACCAGGAGCTCCCTTCAGCCCAGTACATTTTACCGAGTACCCACCCAACCCAGTGTATTCAGAGTTTACTCTGGAGGAAATCATTATCCACAACCCTGAAGCTAGAACTAGAGAGACTGAGACTGTATACAGAGAAGGAATCAAAATCACCAGACCTCCTCTGCTATTCCAAGACAAGTATAATTTCCTGTCCGCCTATTTAGTTCCAATGACGCCGCCCCACACCCCGTGGCCCAACCGCCCACAAGATTCCGTTGCCGCTGATGAATCCACCTCCACCCAGATATTTGGGGTGATGTATATCCCCCTCACTGGGTTGATTGATTCCATGGTGCCTACAACCGAACCTTGGGCAATACTTGGAAAATTGTTATCTTATATTGTAAAATTAACCCCAATCCTGTGATGGGCTCTCCCTGCTGGGCCCGCGGGCCGTCTGCCCACAAGTCCTCAGGAACCCCCCGCAGGTTGGATCCCTGACACCTTGTGTAAACTACCAGAAGCTGAACAAAATCACAGTAAAAAACTGATACCCCATACCTAATGCCAATGACCTATGTGATGTCTTGACTGGAGCCCAAGTATACTCTAAGATTGACCTCTGAGACGCTTTTAACCAAATCCAAATCAAAGAAGGCAATGAATATAAAACGGCTTTCAAAACTCAATATGGACTCTATGAATACCTGGTCATGCCTTTTGGGCTATGCAACGCCCCTAGCACTTTCCAGAGGATGATTAACTTGGTCCTTGGAGAATACCTTGACCAATTCTGTGTGGCATATCTTGACAACATTCTGATATATAGCCAAACACATGACAACCACCTCTGCCACCTGGACCTCATCTTGGAGAAACTAGCAGCAGCCAACCTTCACGTCAAACTCAAGAAGTGTGAGATCTTCCAACCTGAGGTAGAATTCTTGGGCTACATAGTACAAACTGGTAGATTTGCCATGGACCAAGATAAAGTGGATGCGGTCACAGCTTGGCCCACCCCCTCCTGTCAGAAAGATGTTAGGAGTTTCCCGGGGCTAGCAAACTACTGTAGAAATTTCATCAAATTTTTTTCTTAGATTACTCTACCCCTGACCCGCCTTTGCTCAGACAAATTCCAGTTTGAGTGGACCCCCAACTGTATTGTTGCCTTCAATGCCCTGAAGTTAGCCTTCACCTCTGTGCCTGTGTTAGCCATGCCTGACCACACAAAGCTGTTCATCCTGGAAACTGACACTTCCAACTTTGCCCTGGGAGGGGTGCTTCTTCAGGAAGGAGGGGATGGTATGCTACATCCTGTAGCATATTACTCCAAAAAGATGATCCCTGATGAAGGAAATTATCCTATATATGTGTAAGGTCTTGCCCATAATGGCGCAAGGTTATAAACTAGGGTGTGCAAGGCATTAGGATTCAAATTTAAAAGATATAGAAACGTAGGAACTTTCTGTAAGATAATCTTACAGAACCCTGCTAAAAACCAATATTGTGTTACAAAAGGAGTGATTGGGTGTAAAAACCCTAAGCAAATAAGATAAAACAAAGTATTTAATAGTGAACAATTTGTAACTAAGGGAATGTCAATATTAGGATATTCTCCATCTGCAAATTGGTACATATAACTATTGAACGCTTCTTTAAGGGAAAACAATGGATACAACAAGCCTAAGGCTTGTTGTCTTACAAGTGCCATCTGTTTTAAAAGAAAGGAAAACTAAACTTTGAAATGAAACTAATAAAAATGTATAAATTCTTAAAAATTAAGATCTCAAGTTAAATTTGGAAAAGATTGAAGGGGAAGAAATCACTTAAATTTTGGCTTAAAGCCTACTCTTCAAAAGCTCTTTATTTATAGTAAGAAAGCCTTTTCTGTTGACAATGATCACCAGGGAGGAAGCATCCAAGAAGAGGAGCAACTGGGGAAGTTTGGAGAACCAGAGGCAAGAAAAAGGAGAAACAGAAGCCAGTACTCTACGCAGATCTTCTGGTAAAACTGGGGAAGCGGCAATGACACAAGCAGGAGTTTTGAAGGTAATGTGGATGAAAATGTTCTAACTTAAAGTAGAAATATATTTAAATTAAGAATTGGCGGTCAGAGAGGCAACAAAAACAACAATTTGAACGTGAATCACAAAGAAACAAAGGTAAGTACTTTAAAATACTAAATTATTAACAATTTAACCTAAATTTTGGATATTAATAAATAACCCAAAACATAAGTAAAAACTGAAGAATAAATTAATTATCTCAAGAAGCCTGCCCTTTGGGGCAGGGCATGACAATATGATAAAGAAAAGCTAGCTATAAGGAGGACCCTGAAGCACTGGCGCAGATACCTATGTGGCACTGAGCACCCAGTAAAGGTCCTAACAGATCACAAAAACTTGGTTTATTTCTTCAAACCACATCAGCTTAACCAACAACAAGCAAGATGGGCCCTAGAACTGGCAGACTACGTGCTAGAAATTGACTATAAACCTGGAAAAGTAAACATTGTCCCAGATGCCCTAAGTAGAAGAGCTGACCTGATCCCGTCCTCCACCAAGTTGAGAGATCACAAAACCCATATCCTGTTGGATACAACCAGTGGAAGAATACAGCTAAACTACCTGAAAACTGTTGCTAAGAAATTGGATGTATTAGAAGCCCAGGCAAATGACCCTGTTGCCAAAACTATGGTCTCAGAACTCTCACACACAACTAGACAGCCCCCTGTACAAAAGAGGTTACTCACTAAAAGGAACCACCCTACTGTTCCGAGGAAGAATCTATGTACCAGAAGGATTAGCTTGGATTTCTGTACTAAAGGTCTATCACAACTTGGAACTAGCCAGCCACCCAGGCCGCCACAAAACCCTTCACAGCATCAAAGGGAATTACTTGTGGCCCAAGATAGATGCAGATGTTATCAACTACATTGAGAGCTGTGAGACATGTGGGCGTACCAAAACAAGACACTCTAAGCCAGAAGGCCTCCTCTGCCCCCTAGACATCCCTTCAGGCCCCTGGAAATTGGTATCCATGGATTATATAGTTGAACTCCCACCCTCCAAAGACTACAATGCAATTCTGGTGATGGTTGACTGTTTCACCAAAATGGCTTACTTTGTCCCCACCACTACCCATTGCACTGCTGCGGAAACCTTCTGTCACTTTCATGATCAAATACTCACCCAACACGGAACCTCAGAAGAAATAGTGACAGACCAAGGACCACAGTTCACATCTCATTATTAGGCACAAGTGATGAAAGACCTAGGAATCAAAAGATGCGTGTCCACTTCCTATCACCCCCAGACTGATGGCCAAACCAAATGGGTAAACCAGATTTTGGAACAGTACCTCTGATGCTACGCAAACGCCAATCAAGATAACTGGGCAGACCTATTATCCACAGCCCAATATGCGTACAATAGCAAAGATCATGCATCCACCGGGATGTCCCCCTTCAAAGCCAATTACGGATTTGACCCCACGTGGGACCCCAATATTGGAAACCAGAGAGTCTAACAAAGCAGGTATAACCTGGATGGAAGACATCCACTAAACCCAGATGACCTGCTCCCAAAACCTAACCTGCACAGTACAGACTTACAAAGCCTTCACTGATAGAAAGCGCACCCCTGGAAAGCCACCAGAGATTGGGGATGAGGTCTATCTAGACTCAAGGAACATACCCCTAAATGTCCCATGCCGGAAGCTAGCTCATTGAAGAAGTGGCCCCTACTAGATCACGGGCCAAGTAGGTGAAGTAGCTTACTGTCTGAAGTTACCAAACACCTGGAAAATACATGATGTATTTCATTGATCCTTGCTGTTCAAAAAGGACAGAACATCCCTACCCCACCAGAAACTGAAGACTGCCCCTCTGCCCATCCTGGTAGGAAGATCCCTTGAACATGAAGTAGAGTATATACACGGCAACTCTACCCACTACCAAAAGCCACAGTACTATGTCAAATGGCTAGGATACCCGCCCAAGGAAAGCACCTGGGAACCAGCTGACAACCTTACCAATGCAGCTGATGCCATCCGCCAATATTGGGAGAAGAAGAAAGCCAAGTCCGGTTTAGAAGGGGATAGTGTTATAAAATTAACAGTTTCAAAGCCCCAGGCGGGGATTGTACCCGCTCCTAGCCACCAGGCGGGGCTAGTGGGCGGGGGAGATTCACCTGCACCTGGATTTTTGCTTTTCGAAGCAAATCCAGGTGCAGGAATCATTCCCGCCCTGGTGGCAGCTGAGGGCCTGTTTTGGGCCCCAAAAGCTATGCCCAAGCCTTGGTGGGTTTGGCTGGGCCTGGGCAGGCTATTTTTAGCTTCCCAGTAAACCCAGATCAAGCCCACCCTCCATTAAGTAATTTGGGGTCCCCAATTGGGGACCCCTTTTTTAATCAAGTTCTTTGGGCTCAAGAGAGCCTGTCAAACCAGTCCAAAAATGGTGATCAAATTGGGAAAACCCCCATAACCCCAGAAGCCAAACCTGCCAGAATCAATGGCCAGCCAAGCCAAGACGGACCACCAAAAAGCCAAACAACTGTTCCTGAAACCCCCAAAAATGACCATGAATCTGCCAACCAAACAGCAGAACCTGAGATGCCAAGCCTTGCCACACAGATAGCACCAGAAGAATGCCCAGAGGCACCTGCATGTGAGTAAGTATATAAATCAGAAGCACTTGAAAAAGTTCTGTATTGTCATCCTTACCAAATAAAGTTGTTATGAACCTTTGGTTCACCAATCTGTTTCCACACCTATTTTTGATACTCTTCCATCTGCATACACCCAAGCTTCATTAACCATCCACTGGGATAGATAGTCAGACTCCAGTTGACAAAACCAAAGCCTTTGACTACTACTGTCCACCCAACACTCCATTTGGCCCTGTGCATTTCACTGAGTATCCTGCCAATCCTGATCACAAACCCTGGACATTGGAAGACTTTCAGTGGTACACCTGCCCAAATGCACCCAAGGAACCCTACCAAATTGTCCGTGACGGCAAAGCAATCACCATTTACCCTTTGATATTCAGCAGGAAGTACAACAATCCTGCTGCCTACTTGGTCCCCATGGAACCGCCCCTGACACCCAAATCAACCATCTCAACCATCTCAACCCCCCCCCACTTCTGATGCTCTGGCCAGAGTAGTCAATTCCTGAGAGTGCTTTACCTGGCGCTCACAGGATTGATTGACTCTGCCTTGCCAGCGGCTGGACCTTGGGCTGTGGCTGGGAAGGCCTTTTCCTACCTGGTAAAGTTTGGTCCCATCATCTGGTGGGCCATGCCAGTACCTGCTTTGACTCCTCCCTCACCTGCTGGAGCTCCATGGTACTCTTGGTATCCTGACAGCAGGCCTTGAAAGCACTTCCTTTCAGGGTTGGATACAGTGAGCGAGAAATTTGCTGCAAAATTAAAGGTATGCACCAAAAATAAGTTATCTCTGGATGGCAATGTAGACTGGTGTGGGCATCTCAAAACTCAATTTGCTGATACCAGGTGGCTTGGCTGCACTTACTGATGTAGCATCCATATTAAAGGTTCTTAAACTGAGAAAGTATTCCCTAGAGAAAAATTTGGGAGTAAATTTATTTTGCAGCTACCCTAGAATTTAAAACCCTGCAGGAACCATCTAGAAATGTAATAAAAATAGGGCCAATCATTGCCAGATATCTCATATCTAAAAGTTTAGTTTTGAATAGTAAAAATAGGCAATATTTGTTGAGGTGTTTGTTACTAGCTGATTTTTTTGTTGTGTTTTAAGTGCCTTTTAGTAAAAATTCTTCAAGCATTTCATTTGAAAAGTTCGCTTGTAGTAATGGCAAAATGATATTTCTGAGCCAGGTTTCTTACTTGCTTCACTCCTGCTACCTACCCAAAGTCAGCCATATTTGGTCGGGTTTGTGGGTCAGTGGTGGGAGTTATTTAATTTGATCCATGGTTTATGGAGCGATTGCATTGAAACTTTAATTTTCAGGCTCAAATCAAAATCTGACCAGCTTAAAATTTATTAAAATTTATTAAAATTTATTAAAATTTATAAAATTTATCACCAAAAATTATTCACCACACTAATCCAAGTAAACCTTATTTATTTGAAACATTTTCTACTTTGATAAAGAATTTTGTGGAAATAGGTATTTAGACCCTTTCTTGCTTCTTTTTTTGAATTTGACACATTTTTGTTTACTAAGTCACCTCGAAAAAGTTGGTGATTGATCTGGCTGCAGTAGGTTTGAGCTCAGGGACAGAATTTTCCCTTGTTTATTCATCAGTTATCCTTTAAACATGATTGCATATCGTTTCTTGGCTAGTTTATTTTTTATCGTCTTCGATGTTTTAAATTTAAGCGCAAAAATAGTAGAGCTAAGATGTCGCGAATAATTCCGGGGTTACCATCTGTCAAAGACATCGTCAAAATATACAACCTGACAGCTAAATCCCAGCTCAGCCAAAACTTTCTATTGGATAAAAACATCACAGGTATTTGCGACTTGTGCACATGCTGTTTGGTACCTTGTTCTTTAGTCTAAAAGTCGCCTAGATAAAATACTCAGCTTGTCGCGGCTAAACTTTGAAAAATCTCTCGTTGTTGAAGTTGGTCCAGGTAGAAATCTTTCTTAAACAAAGGCTAAGTCAGTTGTTAGGTCCTGGATTATTGACAAGGTCTATCATCGAAGCAGGGGCCAAAAACTTAATTGTGGTTGAAAAAGATGATAGATTTCTGCCCACTCTTAATGTATTTTGGATTTTTTTAGAGTTGATCTAATGGTTCTCTAGCAATTGAGTGAAGTTGTAGAAGGAAGCTTGAAGGTAGGATATATCATCTTGTCTTTTAAACTTGACTAATGTTTATTAAGATTGTTCATGGAGATATGTTAAAAGTTGCTCCTGAAACACTCTGGGACCTTTCCTCTATAGCCAAAGAAAAAAGTATCTGCCCATTTGATATTTTTCTTATTTCAACCAGTTGAATCTGTCCATGTTATAGGGAATTTACCTTTTTCAGTTGCAACCCCTTTATTTTTACAGTGGCTTAGAGCCTTCCATACCCGAACGGGACTGTTTTCTCAGGGATCTGGTACACTAACTCTGATGTTCCAAGAGGAAGTGGCTGAGGTATCATACATCAAAGACTACATGTTAATTATCCTAGCGTATCGCTTCACCACCTGGTGTCAAGTCCAGGGGCCGCTTGTCTGTAATGGCACAGTCCGTCTGCGATTCCCGTGTTATCTACCGCGTGCCTTCTTCAGCTTTTGTCCCAAAACCCAAGGTTGACAATGTCTTTAATCTTCTAAATCATTTCAGGTGAACGCAGCTGTCGTTCAGCTAAAGTCCCTACCAAATTGCTCTCTGACAGGTAAATGATAATTTGAAAACTCTAACGCTTGAAGCTCCTCTGCGTTCATTCGAGTTTATAGTACGCGTCTTCTTCCAGAAGCGCAGGAAGATCCTTCGCCGAATAGCACTGTATGATGTTAATATCAACTAATCTAACATTCAAAGTGATATTAGTCCCTTGTTATACCAAGCCATAACTGAGTTAGGCTTGCCCGAAGAGGCTCGCCCCGAAGAGCTTACCACGCTACAGTTCTGCCAGCTTACAAACCTAATCTATGAGAAGTATCCCGAGGTTTTGAACCTGAAGCGCTAGTTCAACACTGTATTATAGACTTTTAGATACTTGGCAATAGTCATCGGCTCTTTTATTTTCCAGTTAGGAAGCAAATGTTGAAATAGTATCAACTAATCTAAAAGCCGGTGATTCATCTACTTATACGATATGGTTCTCAGTCTATTAGTAATGGAAAGTGGCTTAAGTGAAACATGAGATTTCCAAGGTTAATTTCAATGCTATTCTAGCCAATGTATTCTTGGCTTTCATTGAAATCTAATCATCAAATAGTCGTTTAATAGAACCTCCTTTAAGTTTAGAGCAACAGAGAAGCCCCCTGATTAAATGTGCTATAGTATGGGCTTTTCAACTAACTAAAAAATAGGGTTGTTTTCAATTAGCTTAAAACTTTATTCAGCCAACTATCATCATACATAGCTCTTCAACCCACTGGGGAACCCTGAATCTTGTTTGTACATCACCTACCCACTCTACCGATACTCTAACTATGATGTTGTGGAAGATCAGGCTTTGCATCTTTAATCAATCTCAATAAATCTCCTTCAACTCTGGCAGCTGAAATGAAGGTCCCCTTAAAGATTGTTATTCATTGAAAGGCAACCACTAGAGCAACTTGCGATGTCTAGCTTACTTCTAATCTATTTAGCCGTGTACCTTCCCAAGATACAGCTTTGAACCACATTTTCAACTGGCAAGGGTTCCAGGCTGTCAACCCAGGTGCATTCGAAATTCCTGGGGTTCACTGCATTGGCTTATAAGGACAATCCCTAGTTTAGCATTTACATGTGTCGAGTATATACTTCTGGGAAGTATATAAAACAAAATAAAGGGGAAAATTAAGCAGATAATGACACTTTATTGATATGAAGTTTGAGGATTATATAGTATCATGGGAAGCCACATACTGACCATGTACGTCATGGGGCTTGTCCAAGGAATGTTCCATTTAGAGCTCAAAAGGTTTGATCCCTGTGTAAGATAGGCGACTGATAAGAGTGTCATCAACTTAGTTAATAAACAGATAACTGTGACAGAAATTGATGGATAGTAAGAAGATGTCTCCAAGTGGTGGGGAATAACCACCCAAATCCACATAGAGTTAATGATTAACCACCAAAGCTTCAGATACTATTTAGTAAAATTTCCAAAAGAAACACTGGGGTTTAACAGAATGATTAAGCCCAACCAAAGGAGCCCCAGATAAATGGCCTGTGAAAGGATCAAAGTGTCTTCAGCTTAGAATTCAGGACATTGTTAGGTAATAACTGTCTCGGGTTCAGATTCCACGGGAAAGACACCCAGATTAGACAGCATGGGGGTAACGTTAGGAGGCACCAACAACAAAGAACCAACAGCAGGTCCCCATCTTCCAGTGATAATCTGGCTAAGAATCAGATTGTAGGGAATGTAGCGTAACAATCCAACTACAGGATGCATTTTAAAAATAAAGTTTAGACCAGAAGATAATGTGGTATATATCAAGTAATTGAGGGAGGACTCAACTCTTAAGGGTTGAACAGTGAAAATTTTCCAATATGTACCAAGCTTTGACTAAGCAATACCACCTGGATCCATGGCTCCTATCCCTTCTGCATCATCTAAAGAGTACCTCGTCCAGCACGCAAAAAGCTTGAGTTATTGATTTCTGCCCACCATTCTTATAAATGAGGTTGTATCAAGTGGCTCTCAGTGTGATGGTCCACATGGGGACAGTTTTGCAGGCAAGGGTTGATTTGGCTTCAAATAAAGACGCTACAACAAAGATGGACAGTGTGTTGTTGGCTGGTTGCAGGTAGAGGCCTAGTAGGGAATAATGGCTACTAGGGAGGGTAATGGCTGCCTAGTAGGTAACAAAGGACTACTAGAGGCAAATGTTGTCCCCACCTGGCAGGAGATATTGGCTGCTTTGGGCTAGAGGTCCTCACCCAGCAGAGAGCTGTGGCTGCCTGGGGTGAAGAATAAAATAGCTCAGCAGGGAACTTTAGCTGCTTGAAGTGGGGAGTGGTCCAGCCTGGTGGTTAGTGTGTGCTATACATACTGGATATTGTTTAGACCCTGGTGGGTAGCACAGGCTTCCAGGGTAGAAGTTATGCCAGCATGGTAGGGGACTTGTCTACCAGAGCTGTAAGTTTTGGGCCCCTGGCGGGTAGTGCAGGCTGCCAGGGAAGGGGTGGAGCTAAGATAGCTAAATGTGCCCTTGTGCACTTACAGGAGGTTTGTGAGCAAGCACTCTACCTAACGGACTGGTAGGGTATCCTTTTCTATGTTTCCATGAGAGCTTTAGGGTGGTCCAAAAGTGATCATTAGAGGGCATGGATATTCTCAGGTGTGTCACCAGGGTGGTTGCTTGGGAAAGCAGCTGTAGAACTTGGTGTGGTCAGGCCTCTGGGAAGTAAAGCTGATTACTTTGCAGACTGAAAGCTCAGACCTAATCACCTGAGTGAGTAAAGACAACTGCACAGATATGAGAATTGTATGTGGTTGAATTGCCCAGGCGGAGGACACTTGTAAGGGGCCCAGCCAAGCGCCAGTAGCCTTGTAGACTTATTGCCTGAGTCTGAGGTATTAATATAAGGGGCTGATATTGGAACCAGGGCAGTCCATGGTAGGATCTGCAGTGAAGAATAGTAAGAGGGACTGTATAGTAATGGCAAAGACTAGTTGAGGGACTGAGAGATCATTGTGAGGATTGGAACCAAGATGGGTTCATTGTGAGGACTGAAACAAAGATGACTCATTGTGGGGACTGAAACCAAGATGGTTCATTGTGAGGATTGGAACCTAGGTGGTTTATGGTCTGAGTGCTGACTGGAATGGTCTGATTGTTGTCTGGAATGGAAGTGATGGGTGGTCTGATTGTGGCAGGAAAAACTGATGGTGTTGTGAATGCTGCCATTCACCATGTTTTGATTTCGCCTTTGATGGGTTATTTTGAGGACAAATATCTCTCTTTTGCTTTTGCCCCTTTGAAATGAGTCTGGCTCCAAATTGGGAAATTCAATTGTTCAGTTTCCTGATTCTGCACAACTCACTTGCCCCACTCATGCTTGTGCTAAGTGATCCTACCGTCCTGGTATTGTTTTGTGGTATTGTATACCACTATATATTCCATTTCCTATTCTCCAATAAAATTTAAGTTCTATTCACATTTTTGTCTCTGTGTCTCCACGTACTTTGGCGCCTCTCTCTAGCCACAAATAGTAGAGATTATTCATTCAGGGCCACAAGGTAATTGCATAGCCTTCCCTGCCATTCTAAACAAGACTTAGTACAAATCCAATTCTAAGGTTAGGATTTTCCTGTTGTGTGTCTGTGCCGCGCCTCAGAACACAACAAAAATGGTGCTCACTACAGGAGCTTTAAGCCCCTTGGTTATCCCTTTTGCAATCTTGTTTTCAGGTCCTTTGCCTCCTCCTATACAAGAGCCAAGTTCACCTGAAATCACCAGTCCTCCTATTGAGGAAGACATTGCAGACCCACCTATTGTCCCTACTGTGCTGAACCTTGGGAGTGGTTCCTGCCTAGTGGCCTACTCTTTGGGTACCCTTGACTTAGAACAAGTCATGGCAGTGGCCCTAGGGATAGCCTGTGAAGAAGCCATCCCTTGCCTCCAATTACAGTTCAGTCAAGTAGAATACTACAAATTGATTGTGGCTCTGCAATTTCCACAGACATCTCCTCTCAGTGGCTGGCTCTGCTGAGCACCTATTGTCATCCTTTGTACAACCTGCCTGAGCCCACCATCAAATGGTGTTAGGGCTCCACTGTTCAGGAGATTTTGTCTCTACAAGCAGCTGTCACTCATCACTGGGATCAGTTTGCTGCCTATCAACAGTGGATCCACTCCCTGTTTTCTTTGGTGTCAGACAATCAACGTGACTCTGTCACTTCCCAAACTTGCTTGGTCAATTCCATTGAGCAAATGCGCCAGTCCATCCCTGAATATGTCAGAGAGCGTCTACATGAGTTTCACCAATTGGAACAACCTTGGAAAACCCAAGTAGACTCCACCCTGAACACCTATGTCACTGATTTCAAACAACTGGTGCAATAGCTCAATGAGTTCAGTGCTTACTCATTTGATCAACTACAACAAATAGCAGACCTTTCTGCTAAAGGCATCCACGAGCTTGGTGCAGAATTTGATCAGGAACAGATTGCTACTACCGCTGCCCTTACCAAGATCCAGACTCAAGTGAATGAATTGTCTACGCCCAAGCCAGATGTTCTGCCTTCCCCCATCTGACAATTTGGTAGATCAGGAGCAGAGGCTATGGGATGCCATTCAATAGCTGTGAGCATCTACCTGCAGTCAAGATTGCCCTACTGAAGCACCTCAGCCTGATCCCCAAGTACTTGTTTTGACGGCTCAGGTGGCTGAGTTACAACAAGAGGTTGCTGCCTTACGCAAAATGGTGGCGGCTACTGCTAGTCCACCTGGGGTTATTAAGGAAGATGGCTGTTGCCCTGGCCTATCAGTAGCCCCCTGTATTCATTGTGCTAGAGAGTTGATAGCTCTAGCTAATGAGGTGGCCCACTTGAAATAGGACCACTCTGAACTTGATAAAGATGTACAAGAGATGAGTGAATTAATTGATTCAGTGAATGACAGGTTTGCCCCTTGCCTCTCCATGGGTCCTTCTCTTACATCCCGACTGGCTGAGCTTTCCATAGTAGTAACAACACAGGGCCAACACTTAGACGTTACTGAGCAACAGACCACCTTAGCTAATAATACAGGTGCCCACATTGCTGAGACTTTGACTACCCTTGAAGAGAGTGTTTGTCAGCTGTGGGCCAGACAGTCCCCCTCTGAATCTGAAGCTGTAATTCTCCCCGCGCATAAATGTACTTGATAGCAGCAATGGTGGCCCAACTCCCAAAACACACTTCAAGCCTACCTTTAAACAAGTATTTGACCCCAAAACATCTACCATTGCAGCTTTCCTAACTATCTACAAACCTGTCACAAGAAGAGCTTCTGATGAGGTTAAGAAGGAACACATTCTAACCTGCCTGCATCCAACCTGTCAGGAGGTAGTAGTGCCCAAGTTGCCCACCATCAAGACTTGGGAGGATATGAAGTAGCTTCTGATTGACACATTTGGTGGTAACCTTAGTTTGGAGGTAAAGAAGGACGCCTTCATGTACATTTCTTTCAAACCTAAGGAGACCCTTGCTGAATTTGCAGACAGATTTTACATGGAAGGACAGCAACTGATAATGAGCAGACAATTGATGGCACACAAAGCTTAGATGGCTTGCGCTCAAGCTCTCAAGGTTAATCAGCTTCTGTTCCTTCGCTTTAAGGCTCATAAAGCCATGCTTTCTTCTATGAAGAGCATAAAGACGCTGTTGCAGGATATGCACCTTACCCATTTGGGAGCAGTTGTGTGGGAGAATTATGTCGCCTCTAACACTGGTTTGTCTTCCTGCAGCCCTTGCATCCTTACCATGAATTCACATAATCCTCCTAGACGCCAAGGCTGCCATAACTGTGGTCAGATAGGTCACCATTCTCAAGTCTGCACCAATCCTTGGGTTGAGGGAGCTGATCCCAAGGAGCAGGTGGGAAAAGAACAGTCAACCTAGAGGCAGAGATGCTCTTGGTTGACAATTCTTACCAGTCTCCTTCAATTCCCCCCTCTATAGCTGACTCTGAGCATGCTGACTCTGAGGCTCCTCCCATCCTGCTACTGTTCCACAACATCTCTGATAACTCTGACATGGAAAATTCAGATATTGATGATCCTGATGCCTATGGGTATTCAGTTCTTGCCGTTTCTGAAACTATTGCGGTTCCTTATAAGTTACACTCTAGAAAAAGTTACAACAAATGCTAAGCCTCTGCCAGAAGCCAAGGAGAGTGTCTCTTGTCCATACCTCACTCAAGCTAAGAGGTCCCCTGTGCTTGTAGAGTTTTCCAAAAAAGCTGCTAAGGTTGCTGACACTGTGTTCAAGAATTTCTCGGTCTTGCTTCCTCTCCAGAATGTCTATAAGGAGTTTACCAGGCTTGAGATAAATGATTGAAAAATGGGAGAAAAGAGCTAGCAGAGGCCCAGGACATCTTAGCTGTTCTCCTACCCTTTGGTTTTACTACCACTTGTGTGGAGATATCCATATAAAAGGTGAGAATAAAGGCTGTCTTGGACACTGGATCCCCTGTTAATATTGTCTCTTTAAAGCTTGTCAAGAAGCTCAAACTTGCCCATGACCTTAACTACCACCAGTTGTATGGTACAGTTGGGCTATCCATGACTCGTGCTATAGGGGCTTGTTCCCCTCTTCCCATGCAGTTTGGCAAGCTACTTTTGGCTGCTCCTGTTGTTGTCTTGGAGAATGAGAGTTACAATCTCCTAGTTGGTACTCAGTTCCTGAGAGAATACTATGGGATTATCAACTTAAAGGATGGCTACCTCTCTATCTTAGGCTACAAAGTCCCCCTGATCTTTGAAGAGCCTGTTAAGGTCCCTGGGAAACGCCTCAAGACATGTGCCTTAGAATATCCCACTGGTGTCTTCACCCTAAAATACTGTACCCACTCATCTAACATAAAATGTCCTCCTATGGCTTTCCCTGCAACTGAAGGGATTCCTCTCCTGGCCACTTCTCCTGTAACCATTCCCCCTGGGCCTCAAGCTATCCTATACTCCCAAATATCACATTAGTTACCAGAACACAAGTTCCTAAAGTTATACTCTCCTCCCTCACTAGGACGCAACAAACCCTATCTCTTCCTGGGAATATTGGATGTCTCTCATAAAGACCCTGTTCAATTGCTGGTCACTAACTTAACTGCTCTCCTCATACATGTGTCTAGAGGGCAGGTTGTTGGCTATAAAAGGTTGTGGAATGCTCCTGATGTCCTATTGCTACATCCCTTTGGTACATTCCAGGACTTTAACTTACCTGAGGATGAGCCTCAAGTCCTATCATTGTTCACCACCCAAGACTTCCTGCAACTATCTCCTGATTCTAACAGAAGGAGGTGCTTTACTTACTAGATCAGTTTTTGGATATCTTTGCTAAGGATAGCACTGATTATGGTTTAGCCAAAGGCGTCTGTCATCAGATTTATACTGGTGATGCTCCCCCCTTCTGCACTAAACCTTATTGCTGCAGTTGTGTGGAGGATGCTCAGGTGTCTAAAGAACTCAAACAACTTTTAGACATTGGACTACTGGCTCCTTCCCAAAGTCTGTGGGCCTCCCCCTTGCTCATACTAAAGAAGAAGGATGGATGCCATTGTATTGTGATGGACTATTGCTGATTGAACTCCTTAACCAAAAAGAATTCCTATCCCTTGCCGCGTATTGATGATGCTCTCCGCCTCCTTGGATGCTCTAAGTTCTTCTCTGCTATGGATCTAGCATCTGGGTACTGGCAAGTGAATCTCTCTCCCAAGGATAGACAGAAAGATGCGCTCATCACTTCTGAAGGACTGTTTGAGCCTACCTGCATGCTGCAAGGACTCTGCAATGCCCCGGCTACCTTCCAGCAAGCCATGGACTCCATCCTCCGTGATTTAAAGCTCTAATGTGTCCTAGTGTATTTAGATTATATACCTGTCTTCAGCGCTACCCTGACAGATTACCTGAATCACCTCAAGGAAGCGTTCATAAAGATTCAAGAGGCTGGCCTTAAGTTGAAACCATCTAAGTGTGCTTTCTTCAAGGAACACCTTGAATTCTTGGATTATGAGGTGACCTAGACTGGGATTTGCCCAATGACCAAGAAAGTTGAGGCCATTGACAAAATGCTTCCGCCCACCAACATACAAGATGTTCAAGTCTTTCTGGGTATGATGGGATACTAAAGACAGTTCATTACTGATTTTGCTAACACTAGCAAGCCTTTGGTCCAACTGTTACATAATGTCCCTTTTGAATGGACCGCCAGTCAACAGCAAGCCTTTGAAGCCCTCAAACAAAAACTCAAAGAGGCTCTCATCTTAGTGTATCCTGACTATGATAAGGAATTCATCTTATATACTGATGCTAGTGACCTGGTTATTGGGGCTATCTTGGCTCAACTGGATGATGAAGGTTGGATCACCCTGTAGCCTATACTTCTTGTGTCCTGAATAAGCATGAGAAGAACTAGAGTGTGACCAAGAAGGAGTGCCTTGCTGTGCTACATGCTGTCAAGCAGTTCCGCCATTATGTGTATGGCACCCATTTCACTGTGGTCACTGACCATGCTTTTCTTAAATGGTTACAACAACTCAAGGAACCAGAAGTACAAATAGCTAGATGGGCTCTCTGCCTGCAAGGTTACAACTTCACAGTACTACACTGTCCTGGGATTCAACATCAGAACACTGATGGATTATCTGGAATGCCCATCCTTGCTCTACAATCTGCTGAGGCTGATTGACTATATGAACTGATTAGATATCCTTACTTGTGGGAGAGCAAGACAGAAGAAGTTCAAATTGCCCTAGCCAAACTATCTGAGGACACACTTGTTTGCAACAATCAGCTCTTCAAGAAAGTTTGAGATTCATACCTACCTTATGTATAACCTAGTCTTTACCTCTTGTTGGTGCTTCAAGTGCATAAGGAGATGGGACATGGAGGCATTGCCAAGACCTATGAATGGCTCCAGAAAAACTATTTCTGGGAAAACCTTTGCCTGTTGATTCCAGATGTCATTGCTAGCTGCCACAATTGTCATCTACAGCAACCTTAAGCAGCCTCTCACAAGTTCAAGCTAGTTCCCCATCAACACACATTTCACACTGTCAGCATTGATGCTGTAGGGCCTCTCTCTTGCTACTGCTCTGGTTGCTGCTTTATCCTAATTACTGTTGATCATTTTAGCAAATGGATGGAAGCTCACCCTACTAAGAACATCACTGCTAAGACAACTGCTGCATTTCTGTTTCAAGACATGTTCTTCTACCATAGCTGCCCTCAAGTGTTGTCTGACAATGGGACTAACTTTAATGCCAAGTTAGTAACCTCTGTTGTTGAAGCCTTGGGGTCTCACCAGTCTTTCTCTGCCCCCTATAATCCTTCTATCAATAGGGTGGCTGAGCTTGGAAATTCAACTCTGATTTCTATCATGAGGGGACTCACTTACTCTGACACTGCAAACTGGGATCTATACTTACCTGCTGCTCTCTTTGCTTATTGTCTTAGCAAACATTGTGTTACTGGGTATCCCCCCTTTGCTATGCTGTATGGGCGTGAGGCCACCACTCTGCTGCTCCTGGGGGCCCCAATCCTCTCCTCTGATAAGGCTATGAACCCAGGTGACCATATCAAAGATTTAGTCAACCGCATCATTGATATACAAGCTACTACATACACTTCTTTGTACAAGATCAGGATGCTTGAGCTCTCCCCTGATAATGCTGGCCGCTCTCCCTTGCCTGAGTTCAACATTGGGGACCACATTCTCTATTATCAGCATAGAGTAGGAGGACACGCTCACAAGCTAGATACATTATGAGTTGGACCTTTAGAAGTGACCTTCAAGCAAGGGTCAGAATACACTGTGAAACTCCTCTTTAGTGGTACCCTGTTTGCCTTAGTGCATGCCAAGTTCCTCCGCAAGTATTAACCCTAACAGGGGGTGTCAGGATTGACAATTCTTCCTCCCTAGAAACCTGGGCCTGGGAGCAGGGATCAAACCCTGAACCTGGATTCCTTTGGGCCGCCAGGCCTGTAAACCACGGGACTGCCTGCCTGCATTTTTTCTGGGATTGAGCCCCCACAAGCTGATACCAAGCGTATTGACCCATGCGGTAAAAAGAGACAAACCAAAGAAATCATTGTACCAAATGGAGGATTAATCACTGCGCCTAATGAAGGTACCAATCTGGCAACTATTAGCTTTATGAACTTGAAGTCTACGCCAGCAACCAATCAAGAGCAAACCCAGGAAAGAGGCACAGGCCCGCGGCCTGGTCCCATGACCTCAACACCAGAGCAAGACAATCAAGCAGCCAAATCAAGATTCTTGACCAATGGAAGAACTCCTAGGCTGGGTGCCATTTTGCCGCCTTTGGACCCAAGCACCCAGTTCCCCTGGCCCTGGTCTTCCTGATGCCTTGATAGACCCCCCATGGAAAATGTTAAGTTTGGAGGGGGTACTATATAGACCCAAGGACCCCATGCTCCAAAATTATTGCCATTTTTGAATAAAGGTTATGTTAATTTGGCTCATACAGCTATTGCCTTATTTTGTATTTTCTGTCTACCAATTCAGTTCAAGATCTCCTGGCCTGCCTGCCCCTCTGCCCGCTGTTTTCTGTCCTCCTGGTGTACCCTTTGGACCCGTCCATTTTACCAACTACCCTCTGAAGTCTGAATACAAGGTATACACCCTGGAAAAGATACTTGAACTCAATCCCCTGGCCTGCATACAATTGCTATTAGATACAACTGACAAGGCCCATGGATATTTTCAACACCCAAGTTGTTCAGAAGAAAATTCAATTATCTACCTGCTTACAACCTGTCCATGGAGCCGCCTGTGACACTAAAACCCATACCTGCTTCTGCACCCAACCTCCCAACCAACCATACTGGCAAGCTGTTTGGGATTGTGTACATCACCCTCACAGGGGTGATTGACACTATAATCCTGGCTGCTGACCTGTGGTCTTGGGTGAGGAAGTCTGCCTCATACCTTCTAAAGTTAGCTCCCCTCTTGTGGTGGGCATTGTCCGCAAAAAACCTGGCCCAAGTTACCCCTGAAAACAACAGGCCAGCCGCCCAAGACTGGATCACTGAAATTATGGCAATCTTTATAAAACCTGGTACCCTGAGCCCCAAGATGTTGTTATTTCTTGGGGCATCTTGTATGCTTTGACTATTGATAATCACTTATTACACTTATAAGATGACCACAAACCTGATCTCTCTCCATGTGGAAAAGTACAGACCTGATTGACCCAAAAAGAACTGACACTGCCGCTACTGATACCAACAAGGCCCCCTCCTCCCAAGTGCAAAATGTGATTGTGAACCAGTCCCTTACCAAGGTGGAGATGCCTCAGATGGGAAAGCTCACACTTGAAGAAGCTAGACGCGCCATGCCGGTCCTCCGCCTGCATTTCCTTACCAGCACCTCCTCTTATACCAGTGAGATGAGAAGATCCTTGGGGTTGCTTCAATGCTATTGGGGGACACCTTGTATTGGTTTGGTAAGGCCACAGTGGAGGACGTAGAGTTCTCTTAGACTACGCCAAGTTTGAGGCTGAGTTAATGGCCACGGGTGAAGATTGCAACACTATTTACTACGCCCTAAACTCCCGGCTAGAAATTTGACAAGGTTCCCATGATCTATCCAAGTGTATACCAAAAAATTCCTCAAACTGAGAACCCACACCCAACTGGAGGACAAACTGGCAGCCATTATCTTCCGGAAAGGCGTCAACCTAGCAATGAAGGATCTGTTGGAGCACCATCCGCCCACCCTCAGCCTGGACAAGCTAATTCCCTTGTGGAAGGGTCTCAGCATGAACCAAGAGAATGCTGGCTCCTCCTAGGGCCGCCAACCCCAAACACCAACTCCCAACAGAACAGGGATGACTCCTGAAGAGCTTCAATGACACTACCGTGAAGGACTGCTTATACTGCCACAAAGCGGGCCACTTGACCAGCGCCTGCCCTAAGAAGAACGCTGCCCCAATCTCACTGGCACAAATAAACACTTCTTCCCAGTCTTACAAGTTCATCCAAGTGACCATAGAAGTAGCAGGGAACAAGCGCAAGATTGAAGCCTTTATTGATGCAGGGGCAGAAGAAAGTTTTATTGATGCCAGCCTAGCAGAAGAATAAGGCTTGACAGCCTCAGAGAGCAGTCTACAAGTAATCATGGGAAACAGCTCCTTGGACACCGGCTATGATTGTGAACAAGAACTCCTGTTGATCATTGGACACAATGTATACCCGTTGTCCCTGATCCTCTTGCCAGGACTACCCCATCCCCTTATACTAGGCAACTCCTGGTCTGACAAACATGGCCTGATCCTGAACTACCACAATCAAACCGCCACGTTAGGCCAACCAGAATCCTGTGACACTGTTCCTTTTTGCATGAGCCATGACCAACCCCCTACCAACAAACTCTTGGCTATGAAGATAGAACCTAGTGTTGAAATACTGCCTACCCCCTACAGAGATGGAACCATGTGTTTAGTGAAGAGGCAGCCACCAAACTACCCAGTCATTCAATCTATGACCACGCCATAGACCTTCTGCCAGGGACTCAACCGCACCACGGCCCCATCTACAGCTGTAACCACCGTGAGCAAGTGGCCTTGAAAGCATACCTTGAAGATATGACAAACAAAGGGTTCATCCAGGTGTCAAAAGCCCCCTGCTTGTTGCCCATGCTGTTTGTAGGAAAAAAAGATGGTGGGATGTGTCCATGCGTGAATTACCAAAAACTGAACAACATCACAGTGAAGAACTGCTACCCCATCCCCAATGCCAACAACCTCTGTGATGTACTGACTGGAGCCCAGGTGTACTCAAAAGTTGACCTCTGAGATGCGTTCAACCAAATCCAAATCAAGGAAGGGGACAAGTACAAGACTGCCTTCAAAACTCAATATGGGCTGTACAAGTACCTGGTGATGCCCTTTGGCCTCTGCAACGCCCCAGCACCTTCCAAAGGATGATCAACACCGTTCTAGGGGAATTCCTTGACCGTTTTTGTGTGGCATATCTGGATGACATTCTCATTTACAGAAAGTCTCACAAGGAACACCTGCACCACCTGGACCTTATACTAGGAAAACTCTCCCAGGCACACTTACATGCTAAGCTTAAGAAGTGTGAATTCTTTCAGTCTGAAGTCAAATTCCTGGGATATGTAGTGAAGACTGGCGGTTTTGCCATGGAACAAGACAAAGTAGAAGCAATAACATCTTGGCCAGTGCCCAAAAGCAGAAAGGACGTGAGAAGTTTCTTGGGCCTAGCAAATTATTGCAGGAATTTCATCCAAAAATTTCTCAGATCATGTTGCCCCTGACCTGCCTTTGCTCTGAAAAGGTCACCTTTACCTGGACTATGGAATGTACCCCCGCCTTTGAAATCTTGAAACTCACCTTCACCTCTGCCCCCGTCCTGGCCATGCCAGATCCCTTCAAAACTTTTTTTTCTGGAAACCAACGCATCAGACTTTGCGGTGGGAGGGGTAATTCTTCAGGAAGGAGGGGATAGTATGCTACATCCTGTAGCATATTACTCCAAGAAGATGCTACCCACAGAAGGAAACTACCTGATATATGACAAGGAGATGCTAGCTATAATGAAGACATTGAAGCATTGGCGCAGATATCTATGAAGTGCTGAATTCCCAGTAAAAGTCCTGAAAGACCACAAGAACTTGGTCTACTTCTTCAAACCACGCCAGCTTAACCAACGACAAGCAAGATGGGCCTTAGAACTGGCCGACTACACCCTGACCATAGACTACAAGCCAGGAAGAGTGAACGTAGTACCCAACACCCTGAGTAGAAGAACTGACCTGGCACCCACCCACATAGAAACTTGTGACCACAACACTCAAGTTCTCTTGGACCCAGCTAAACTAGGCATCCACCTGGGATTGATGAAGATCAGAGCCAGCAAACCAGAAGTACCAAGGGCCCACACACTAGAAAAGTTCACCAAGACCTTGACCTCTGACCTCTCCAAGTCCCTGGATAGCGCCCACTACCAAAAAGGCTACTCATTGAAGGGAACCACGCTAATGCTCCACAACAGGATCTTTGTACCAGAAGGGGACATCAGAACCAATGTCTTGAGAGACTACCACAATTATGAGATGGCTGGACACCTGGGTAGGCTCAAGACCCTCTGGAGCATCAGAAGGAACTTTGCTTGGCCAAAAATGGACCAAGACGTAAGCGCATACCTGAAGGGGTGTGAGACCTGTGGGCAGACCAAGACTCATAGAACCAAACCTGAAGGACTCCTAAGACCCTTGAACATACCCCATGGACCCTGGAGATCTGTATCCATGGACTACATTGTGGAAGTGCTGCCATCCCTCTCGTACAATGCAATCCTGGTCATGGTAGACTGCTTCACCAAGATGGCATACTTTGTACCAACCACCACCAATTGCACGGCAGCAGAAACAGCCCAACATTTCCACAACTGCATCCTCACACAACACGGAACACATGAGGAAATCATCACATACAGAGGACCCCAATTCACGTCAAACTAATGGACACAGATGATGAAAGACTTAAGAATCAAGAGATGTGTATCTACCTCCTACCACCCACAGACAGACAGCCAAACTGAGCAAGTAAACCAGATCCTTGAACAGTACCTTCAATGCTATGCCAAAGCCAACCAGGGCAATTGGGCCAAAATGATCACTATGGCCCAGTTTGCCTACAACAGTAAGGACCACGCCTCCACAGGCATGTTCCCATTCAAAGCCAACTATGGAGTTGACCCCACCTGGGACCCCCAGATTGGCGAAAAGGAATCAAACACCACTGGGCACTCCTGGATTGAACAGATTCAGGACACACAAAAAACATGCTTGATCAACCTGAAACGCGCAGTGCAGACATATAAAGCTTTTGCTGACCACAAAAAAATCCCATATCAACCCTTACAAGTTGGAGACAAAGTATACCTAGACTCCCAGAACGTACCCCTACACGTGCCCTGCAGGAAATTAACTCACAGAAGAAGCGGCCCCCATAAAATCACCAAACTAGTTGAAGAGGTTGCATTTAAGCTAGACCTACCCCCCTCCTGGAAGCTTCATGATGTGTTCCACCACTCCTTGTTGTTCAAAAAAGACAGGAACTCACTCCCCTATCAACAGATTAAGACAGCCCCCCGCCCATCCAAACAGGCCGCGCTGAGGAATATGAAGTTGAATACATACACGGAAATAAACTCACTACAAAAAACCCCAGTATTACGTCAAGTGGAAAGAATACCCACTAGAAGAAAGTACTTAGGAGCCACTGAGCAACCTGACTAATGACCAAGAAGCCGTCCAACTCTACCTGAACAAGAAGAATTGGAAGGGAGGGCCCTCAGGGGAAGAAGGGGATGGTGTCAGGATTGACAATTCTTTCTCCCTAGAAACCCAGGCCCAGGAGCAGGGATCAAACCCTGAACCTGGATTCCTTTAGGCCACCGGTTCTGTGAACCACAGGACTGCCCGCCCGCGTTTTTCTGGGATTGAGCCCCCACAAGCTGATACCAAGCGTATTGACTCATGTGGTAAAAAGAGATAAACCAAAGAAATCATTGTACCAAATGGAGGATTAATCACCGCGCCTAATGGAGGTACCAATCTGGCAACTATTAGCTTCATGAACTTGAAGTCTACGCCAGAAACCAATCAAAAGCAAACCCAGGAAAGAGGCACAGGCCCGCAGCCTGGTCCCATGACCTTGACACCAGAGCAAGACAATCAAGCATCCAAATCAAGATTCTTGACCAATGGGTGAACTCCCGGGCTGGGTGCCATTTTTCTGCCTTTGTACCCAAGTACCCAGTTCCCCTGGCCCTGGTCTTCCCGATGCCTTGATGGACCCCCCATGGAAAATGTTAAGTTTGGAGGGGGGTACTATATAGACCCAAGGACCCCATGCTCCAAAATTATTGCCATTTTTGAATAAAGGTTATGTTAATTTGGCTCATACAGCTATTGCCTTATTTTGTATTTGCTGTCTACCAATTCAGTTCAAGATCTCCTGGCCTGCCTGCCCCTCTGCCCGCTGTTTTCTGTCCTCCTGGTGTACCCTTTGGACCCGTCCATTTTACCAACTACCCTCTGAAGTCTGAATACAAGGTATACACCCTGGAAAAGATACTTGAACTCAATCCCCTGGCCCACATACAATCTGCTATTAGATACAACTGACAAGGCCCATGGATATTTTCAACACCCAAGTTGTTCAGAAGAAAATTCAATTATCTACCTGCTTACAACCTGTCCATGGAGCCGCCTGTGACACTAAAACCCATGCCTGCTTCTGCACTTGATCTCCCAACTGACCATACTGGCAAGCTGTTTGGAATTGTGTACATCACCCTCACAGGGGTGATTGACACTATAATCCTGGCCACCAGCCTGTGGTCTTGGGTGAGGAAGTCTGCCTCATAACTTCTAAAGTTAGCTCCCCTCTTGTGGTGGGCATTGCCTGCAAAAAACCTGGCTCAAGTTACCCCTGAAAACAACGAGCCAGCTGCCCAAGACTGGATCCCTGACACCTAAGGCCAATCTAGAGGGGGACAATGTTGTGAATGCCGCCATTCATCATGTTTTAATTTTGCCTTCAATGGGTTATTTTGAGGACAAATCTCTCTCTTTTGCTTTTGCCCTTCAAAATGAGTCTGGCTCTGAATTGGGAAATTCAATTGTTCAGTTTCCTGATTCTGCGCAACTCACTTGCCCCACTCATGCTTGTGCTGAGTGATCCTACCGTCCTGGTATTGTTTTGTGGTATTGTATACCACTATATATTCCATTTCCTATTTTCCAATAAAATTTAAGTTCTATTCACATTTTTATCACTGTGTCTTCACGTACTTTGGTGCCTCTCTATCCACGTCTAGAAGAGATTATTCAATAAGGGCCACAAGGTAATTGCATAGTCTTACCTGCCATTCTAACCAAGACCTAGTACAAATCTAATCCTAAGGTTAGGATTTCCCCATTGTGTGTCTGTGCTGCGCCTCAGGACACGGAAGATGGCTAGACTAAAAAGGACTGTTGATGGATGAAGAAGGTCCAGGAGATGATGATAAAGGACTAGCTGAAGACCAGAAGATCATGGTGCAGGACTAGAGGAGGAACTGGAAAAATGGCTCAGAAGGACTAGCTGGAATTAACACAGGAGCTAGAATGCTGATTTTGGTTTCTTGAAAGAAAAAATGATAGGAAAGAAGCAGTTAAAAAATTATTTAATGTTGCCAAAAGATATGATATAAGGATGTAATTAATTATCATATATATAAAAGAAAGAGAATAATAAATAATTTACTTAAATTAAACTGTGATTTATTAAGTGCTTATTGAGTGAAAAGGAGCTGGAAAGAGGCCAGAAACAGGACAGATAAACTATGAGAACAAATGCCAGAATTTTGCCAAAATGATTGGGAAAGGCAAAAAGCAAGCAACAGGCAAGTTCAAAGTGTTGAAATGCTGAAGAAAATTCAGGGAATTTGGGAAACGTTGAAGAATTGAGGGGCTGAAAATCTCCTAAATAAAACATAGGCAAGAGCACTCAAGTTTTGCTGGAGAAACGTGATGTGAATTATGGTGAAACCATTCAAAAAGCAAAGCAGTTTTTTTATCTGGAGCAAGACAGCGCCTGGTTTAAACCATGGTCAAAAGCAAGTCATTTGGGTGAACTGTTTGGCTAAACCATTTAATACAAGTGTTTGATTGGCTGTAGATCAAAGCCTGTTTGATCAGTATTTTGAGGGCTTTAATTGAAGAGTTAAAGCCTAAAAAATGAGGAGCAGAAGCAGAAAACTCAGGGGTTTCATTGGCTGAAGTAAGATACAAAGTTTAATATATTGTAGAGAAAGAGAAACAGGATATTTTAGGCTTTAAAAACCAGAGTTATGAGAGAGAATTTGGACTGAAACAAGGAGCTATAAAAGGAGAAACTATCTGAGGCTTTTCAAGGACTCACAGTGGATTTCAAAGGCCACATAGAATGACCCAAGTGGATTACAAAGGTCTTAAGAATAAGACAAAGGTGCAGAAGCCCAATATAAAGGAGCTGGAACTGGAGATAAAGAGTTGGAGCTGGAGCAGAGTTCAGGAGCCCAAGATAAAGGAGCTGGAGCCTAAGATGAGAAAGCTGAAGCTCAGGATAAGAAACTGGAACCTGAGTCTAGAGAGCAGTAATATGAGACTAAGGAGCAGGAGTTGAGGACTAAGAAGTAGAAGTCTAATGCTGAGGAGCAGAGGTACAAGATATGGTTGGAGGACCCTCAGTATTAGCACATATCAATGATTACCTTGGCCCCTGAGCTATATACCGGAAGGTTTCTAAGGGGATCTTCCTTATGAGAGTGAAAAAGCAAATTCGACCCATATAAATATTTTCTGAGATACCTTTTCACACACTAGAGAATGACAAATCATTCCAGCTGGTGCCTGGTTATGACCCAGGACACACTTTGGGGACTAGTGAAAAAAAACCCATAGTGTATCTCTTCTTGCTGTATGGTGAGAGTAGCACTATCCCAGTCAATGTGAGGTTTAGTCTTCCTCATCTAATCTAGACCAAGTACCATATCATATTTGGGAATTGGGATGATTGAGCCCCCAAGGGTAGTCTTTACATACCCTATTTGTACCCAGAAAGATTTTGCCTCTCTGGTGACTGGGGTGCTTCTGTTGTTTCCACAATAACTCTTTTGATGTTGCTCTTGGTTTTAGGTAGTTTCATGAGGCTGATAAATATTTTGTTGAAAAGAGACTGATCTTCTCCAGTATCAAATAGTACTGCGCTGTCAGGGATCCAACCAGTGGGGGGTTCCTAAGAACTTGCAGGCAGACAGCCCGCAGGCCCAGTAGGGAGAGCCCACCACAAGATTGAGGCTAACTTTACAATATAAGATAACAATTTTCCAAGGACTGACCAAGGTCCACTTACAGGCACCATAGAATCAATCAATCCTGTGAGGGTGATAAGCACCCCAAATATCTGGGTGGAGGTGGATTCATTAGTGGCAACAGATTCTTGTGGGCGTTTGGGCCGCAGGGTAAGGGGTGGTGTCATTGGAACCAAATATGTGGGCCAGAAATTATACTTGTCTCAGAATAGCAGAGGGGGCCAGATGATTTTGGTGCCTTCTCTGTAAAAGACTTCCGTTTTTCTAGTTCTAGCTTTGGGGTCGTGGATCAGGATTTCCTCTAGAGTAAACTCAGAATACGCCGGGTTGGGTGTGTACTCAGTGAAATGTACTGGGCCAAAGGGAGCTCTTGGTGGACGGTAAAGGTTGGGCAGCTGGTCTGCGGTTTCTTGGGGTAGGTAAGTGTGGGATGTGGAACTGCAAGACGTAGGCTGTAAATGAAATAGAACTAATAACAAGTATGGTATGATCTGGTTGAACCAAAGGTTCATGTCACTTTATTGCAAGAATGGCAATGGGCATCTTCCTGGCGGTCCAGGGTATAAGTATGCCCATCTGTCATGGTAAAACTTTCACAAAATTCTGTGGCCCAGGTTTTCCCATTCACCAGATCTTCCCAGTCTTTGGTGGCATCAATTGCGGGGGTTATTCCATTGGCTGGCTTGAATTGAGAATGCTCAAATTTCCTAGTCAGATTGTGGGATTAGTTGTCTCTGGGTGGCCTGCATTCTATGGGAAGGTTCTCTGTTTCCCCTTCTGCGTGGGCCTGAGTTATTCCGGGATCTGTGACTGGGCCCGCCTGCTGATTGTTCAAGTTAACAGGAACCTTTAGCATGGGGAGTATTGATGTAGGCAAATTAGATTTATCAAGCTTTAGAGGATTTTCTGAAGTTGAATCCTGCTCTGGTTTGAGCCCAAAAAACTGCGGGCGGCCAGGCAGCTGGCCCTGCGGGCTGGCAGCCCGCGGAGAGCCAGGGTTCAAATCCTGTAGTTGAGGCCTTTCAATAAGCATAGTTGATAAGAATTTGTCACTTGTGACATCATCCTCTTCTCTCCTGTTACCCTCCTTCTTCCCAGTTCCTTTTCCCAGGTATTGCTGTATAGCTCCTTGTGCATTAGGTAGATTGGAGACCGGTTCCCAGGTGCTTTCTTTGGGGGGGGGGGTAACCTACCCATTTGATGTAGTACTGTGGGGTTTTGTAGTGGAGACGGTGTTCATGGATGTACTCCACTTTGTATTTGGTTGAAAGTCCCTCTTGGATGGGTAGAGGGTTGGTCTTGATCTTCTGGTGGGGGAGGGAGGTTCCTTCTTTCTTGAATAGCAGTGATTAGTGGAAGACATTGTGTATTTTCCAAGTAGGTGGTAGTTCTAGTTTGTATGCCACTTCCCCTATTTGCTTTATGATCTTGTAAGGGCCACAGCAGTGGTGGACTAGCTTCCTACTGGGTACATGTAGGGGAACATTCCAGGAGTTGAGGTAACCTTCATTGCCTATTTCCAGAGGCTTCCCGGGGATTCTTTTCTTGTCAGCAAACGCTTTGTAGGTCTTAACAGTGCGGGTCAAGTTCCTTATACAGGTTTCCTGGGTGGTATGTATTTGTTCAATCCAAGTTTGTCCTGCTGTATTATGTTCCTTGCTGACAATGCTAGGGTCCTATGATGGATTGAACCCATGGTTGGCCTTGAATTGAGACATCCCAGTGGAGGCGTGGTCTTTACTATTGTATGAAAACTGAGCCATGGGAAGAATGTTGGCCCAGTTGTCCTGGTTGGCTTTGGTATAGCATTGGAGGTATTGTTCCAGGATTTGGTTGACCCGTTCAGTTTGCCTGTCTGTCTGCAGGTGGTAAGAGGTTGTTACGCAACGTTTTATTCCAAGGTCCTTCATCACTTGGGTTCAGTAGTGGGAAGTAAATTGGGGACCTCTATCAGTGATGATTTCTTCTAGAGTGCTGTGTTGTATCAAGATGCGGTCGTGGAAGTGTCTGGAAGTCTCAGCTGCCGTGCAGTGGGTAGTGGTCAGAACAAAATGGGCTATTTTTATGAAACAGTTGACCATGACCAGGATTGCATCAAAGGATTTTGAAGGGGGGAGTTCTACTATATAGTCCATTGACACTGACTTCCAGGGGCCAGCAGGGATGTCCAGAGGTCTCAGTAACCCTTCTGGCTTAGAGCAATACATCTTGGCTCTTCTGCAGGTTTCACAACCATTGATATAGGCAGCTACTTCTTTGTCCATGCCCAGCCATGCATAGTTCTGCTTGATACTTGAGAGGGATTTGTGTTTACCTGGATGGCCAGCCATCTCTGAATTGTGGTGGTCAATCAATACATTTGTTTGGGTTGGGCCTTTGGGTACATAGATCCTGTTGTGGAGCAGCAGGGTAGCACCTTTCAGGGAATACCCTTTCTTTGAGTGATGGCAATCTGGGTCCTTTGTCAGGGCTTTGACTAGCTCGGTTGAGTAGGTGTCCTGTTTCTGGGATTTTATCACATTGGGTTTGCTGGCAGTAATCTTTAGGTACTTCAGATATATCCCTAGGCTGGCGGGGTCTAGTAGTGTGTGGGTGTTGCAGTCCTTGATTTCTGTAGAGGAGGGGATCAGGTTGGCTCTCCTGCTCAAGGTGCCTGTTAACACGTTAACCTTTCCTGGATTTTAGTCTATGGTCAAGGTATAGTCAGCTAGTTCCAAGGCCCATCTCGCTTGTTGTTGATTCAGCTGGCGTGGTTTGAAGAAGTAGACTAAGTTCTTGTGGTCTGTCAGAACTTTTACCGGATGTTCAGCACCGCACAAATAACTGCGCCAGTGCTTCAATGTCTTCATTATAGCTAACATCTCCTTGTCATATATTGGGTAGTTCCCTTCAGCTGGTAGCATCTTCTTGGAGTAATATGCTACAGGATGTAACATACCATCCCCTCCTTCCTGAAGAAGGACCCCACCCACTGCAAAGTTGGATGCATCTGTCTCCAGCACAAAAGGCTTATCTGGGTCAGGCATGGCAAGGACCCAGGCAGACGTGAAGGCTTCCTTCAGGGTCACAAACGTGGAGGTACACTTGTCAGTCCAGACAAATTGGACCTTGTCAGAGCAGAGATGGGTCAGGGGCAACGTGATCTGAGAAAATTTTGGATGAAATCCCTGCAATTATTTGCCAGGCCCAAAAAGCTTCTCACGTCTTTTCTGCATTTGGGTACTGGCCAGGCTGTTACAGCTTCCACTTTGTCTTGTGCAATGGCAAACCCGCCAGTCTTCACCACATATCCCAGAAATTTGACTTCAGATTGAAAGAATTCACATTTCTTCAGCTTGGCATGTAGGTTGGCCTGCAAGAGCTTCTCCAGTATTTGGTCAAGGTATTGGAGGTGTTCCTCATGTGACTTGCTGTATATGAGAATGTCATCCAAATATGCCACACAGAACTGATCAAGGTACTTGCCAAGGACAGAGTTGATCATCCTTGGGAAAGTGCTGGGGGCGTTACACAAGCCAAACAGCATGTCCAAGTACTCATATAAACCATATCTAGTTTTGAAAGCTGCCTCGTATTTGTCCCCTTCTTTGATTCTGATCTGGTTGAAGGCGTCTCTCAGGTCAATTTTTGAGTACACCTGGGCTCCTGTCAACATGTCACACAGGTTGTCAGCGTTGGGAATGGGATAGCGGTTCTTTACAGTGATATTTTTCAGTTTCTGGTAGTTTACCAGGGGTGCATCCCACCATCTTTGTTCCCTACAAACAGCATGAGTGACAAGCAAGGGCTTTTGGACACCCAGATGAACCCTTTTTATCATGTCCTCCAGGTATGTCTTCAGTGCTGCTTGTTTGCGGCAATTGCAGCTGTAAATGGGGCTATGGTGTGGTTGGGTTCCAGATAACAGGTCAATGGCGTGATTGTAGATTGAGTGACTGGGAAGCTGGGTTGCTGCTTCCTCACTGAAGACGTGACTCCACTTCTCCAAGGGGGCAGGTAGGCTTCCCATACTGGGTTCCATTCTCAGGATCAGGAGTGTGTTGGGTTCCTTACTGGTTGGCCCCAACTAGAATGGCACCACATCAAACAAATTGTCTCTCTTCAAGGCAACCGTTTGATTACAGAAGTTCAGAATAGCGCCGTGTCTTTGGGACCAGGAGTCCCCTAGGATCAGGGGGTGGGGAAGCGCTTTCAGGATGATGGGAAACTCTGGGTACAAGTTCTGCCCAATTTTCAGGGGCAATTTGGTTACACCTGAAACCAAGTCATGGGAGCTGTTTCCCATGATTACTTTGACACTTTTGTTGGTGGCCTCCAGTTCAAGGTCCTTGGCAAGGGTGGCATTGATAAAACTCTCCTCTGCTCTGGTATCAATGAAAGCTCTAACAGTCTGGGATGTCGTGGATGTTTTTGCTTTGACTTGGATAAATTTGTACAATTGAGTAGAGGTGTTTATTTGCGCCAAGAAAACTGAGGGGTTACTCTTCTTGGGGCAAGCCTTGGTGAGGTGCCCGGGTTTGTGGCAATAGAAACACAAGCCTTCACGGTAGTGGCGCTGTAGTTCATTGGGGGTCATTCCTGGTCTGCTGGGTATCAGGGCTTGGCTCGCGCGCTGGGTGGAAGAGGGGGTGTCTTCTTGGTTGAGGCTCAACCCTCTGCACAAGAGGAGTGATTCATCCAGGCCAAGCGTAGGGGGTGGTGCTTGAGGAGCTCCTTCAGGGCAGGGCAGGATCCTCGGCGGTACAAGATGGCCAATAGCTTGTCCTCAAGTTGGGTTCTGGCTTTCAATTTCAGGAACTTGTCAGTGTAAGCTTGCAGAGAGTGTGGTCCTTGTTGGATGTCCAGTAAGCTGATTAGGGCGTGGTGGCGGGTGTCTCAGTTGTCACCAGTGTCCATCAATTTGCTCTCAAATTGGGAGTAGTCTAGGCAGAACTTGACATCCTCAGTGGTTGCTTTCCCAAACCAGTCCAGGGTATTGCCGGAGAGCATGGAGGCTACCCCAAGAACTTTCTCGGTGTCGTTGGGGTATGAGTTTGTGTTGGCTTGAAAATGGAGGCGGAGGGCTGGCATTGCTCTTCTGGCTTCTTCTAGGGTGAGCTTCCCCATCTGGGGCATGTCTACTCTGGTCGTGGTCTGGTTTACTATGACGTTCTGCACCTGCAAGTTTGGGGTCTTGGTCTTCTCATTGCCAAGCAGGGCGTCTTTCTGTTCAGGGCTGGTTTGGTGTTGAGTCACTGAGGTGATCAGGTTGGTAGCTAACTTGTACGCATAGTAAGCTGAAATCAATAAAAATAGCATACAAGTTGCCCCAAGAGTTAACAACATCATGGGGCCCAGTTTACCGTGTTTGAGGTAGATTGCCATAATTTCAGGGATCCAACCAGTGGCGGGTTCCTGAGAACTTGCGGGCAGACAGCCTGCGGGCCCAGTAGGGAGAGCCCACCACAAGATTGGGGCTAACTTTACAATATAAGATAACAATTTTCCAAGGACTGCCCAAGGTCCTCTTACAGGCACCATAGAATCAATCAACCCTGTGAGGGTGATAAGCACCCCAAATATCTGGATGGAGGTTGATTCATTAGTGGCAACAGATTCTTGCGGGCGTTTGGGCCGCGGGGTGAGGGGTGGTGTCATTTGAACCAAATATGCGGGCCAGAAATTATACTTGTCTTGGAATAGCAGAGGGGGCCAGATGATTTTGGTGCCTTCTCTGTAAAGGACTTCCATCTCTCTAGTTCTAGCTTTGGGGTTGTGGATCAGGATTTCCTCTAGAGTAAACTCAGAATACGCTGGGTTGGGTGGGTACTCGGTGAAATGTACTGGGCCAAAGGGAGCTCCTGGTGGATGGTAAAGGTTGGGTGGCTGGTCTGCGGTTACTTGGGGTAGGTGAGTGTGGGGTGCGGAACCGCAAGACATAGGCTGTAAATGAAATAGAACTAATAACAAGTATGGTATGATCTGGTTGAACCAAAGGTTCATGTCACTTTATTGCAAGAATGGCAATGGGCATCTTCCTGGCGGTCCAGGGTATAAGTATGCCAATCTGTCATGGTAAAACTTTCACAAAATTCTGTGGCCCAGGTTTTCCCATTCACCAGGTCTTCCCAATCTTTGGTAGCATCAATTGCGGGGGTTATTCCATTGGCTGGCTTGAATTGAGAATGCTCAAATTTCCTAGTCAGGTTGTGGGATTGGTTGTCTCTGGGTGGCCCGCATTCTATGGGAAGGTTCTCTGTTTCCCCTTCCGCGTGGGCCTGCCTGCTGACTGGTTGAGTTAACAGGAACCTTTAGCGTGGGGAGTATTGATGTAGATGAATTAGATTTATCAAGCTTTAAAGGATTTTCTGAAGTTGAATCCTGCTCTGGTTTGAGCCCAAAAAACTGCAGGCTGGCAGCCCGCGGGGAGCCAGGGTTTGAATCCTGTAGTTGAGGCCTTTCAATAAGCATAGTTGATAAGAGTTTGTCACTTGTGACATGCGCCTTGATATCTGCAAAAGCATAAAGTATAAGTGAGGGATTTGTTTTAATTTTGGGCAGCAAACTGCATGGGATTGCTAAAGGGTACTTGGATTATGATAATTGAGTCCAAACCTTGATCCCTGTACAAGTCTTTTGATAGTGGGGGAGGGTGGATTGCCTAAGCACTCCCCTGAGCCTTTTCTCCTTGGGTTTATTGTCAGTATTCATCTGATTCACCTGAGTTGTGTGATTTCTGCCTCAAGGGTGAGGGTTACTGGCTCAATTTTCTTGTTTATTAGGTCAAGGGCCCTTCTTTGCTGTGGGACTCTCTTTCCACTTGTTGGTTACATGCAGGTTGTCAGATTTTTGTGCAGCTCACTTTCCTTCCAAAAACACTTCTTTGAGGTTCTTGTAGCAGCTCATATCAAACTGGTGTCTGATGTGTATGGGGAGGCCATTGTAGAAGTCCAGTTGTGGCTCAGTCTCATCAAAGTTGATGGTGTCTGGAGCTCAGTCATGTATGTCTTAATAGTTTGCAATGCACTCCTCAATAGTTCCTATCATTTTGAAGGGTCTGAGTTCTGTCATGATCATCACGTTGGAGTCCTTTATAGCAAATTTCTCTAGGAAGGTGTTCTTGAACATGTTCAAGTCTTTGTTGTGATCAGGGTGTTGGTCAAATCATTCACTTACAAAGTGTGAGGCAGCCCCAGGAACGCGTAAAGTAAGTTCAATTGCCCAGAGTTTGTGGGAGTAGCCTACTTGTGTAAACTTATTTTGGGTGCTTTGAATCAAGAAGTGGCATTTTCACAGCTAGTCCTGAGAACGTCTTAATCTCTGCTGAGTGTAGGCATTGAAATTTGATGTTGGTTATTTTGGTTGTGTCAGGGGTTGGACGTGGGTTCAGGACTCCTTGTTACTGAGTAAGTTGTACTGTTTGGTTGGTACAAGGATATTGTTGAAGATAGTGAATCCCATGAGGACGTCCTGAACTTCTTTGTATTGACTTCAGCAGGTGGGGAGTGTCATCTGCTGGGTTCTTTTTTTTGGAGGAATTGTCAGGGCCCAGAATGCCCTGGACAATCAGCTGGCCTTCCTAGAGGCAAAACCCCCCACAGTGTGGGAACCTTTACCAAGTATCTCCCAGAGCAAGAAACCCCCTTTCAACTAACAAATGGCTCGGAATTTGAGAGTCACACGAGCCTCAAATCCCTGGTTTAGATTCTATTATCAAATTTGGGCCTCTCAACTATCGTGAAATGGTACATTGAGAGCGTGATTTTTCAATCACACAATTGAGCACTTGATCACTTGCGGGTTCTATAAATAACTGTGGCACCTTGACATGCTGCAGTTCAAGAAAGGATCATGCTATACCAATCAATGAGCACCCACCTCCTGACACAAGTACGTAAATTGCAGTGAAAATTTTAAGTTCAACTGAAATTGATGCCATCAGTTCTCTGGTGGCACAAAAGGCCACAAAATTACCAGTAAGTATAAGTAGTGAGGGGGAAAGCCCTCCTCACTGTTGATATCTTAATAAAACAAGTTTATGCCCAGAAATCATTATCTTATTGCAGGAATTGTCTATTTTTGCTCAAATTTAATTATTCTCTTTGCATCTATTCAGGAATTCCCAACAAAATATGAACTTGCTTATCCATATCCTCCTGGTTATACTCCTTCTACCTCAGTTGATCCACCCTGCGCTCTTGACTTGGTTTATTTCCAGCCCCATCATCTGGATCTCCCACCTGCTATGAAAGAGATTCTTTCATGGAATTTTCCCCTGATTACATTAATTGCATATGTAATTTTGGCCTAAACGCCAAAACAAAGAAAGACTGTAAACAAACAAATTACACTAGTAACAGTATTGGTTTCAACCCAGACGGGGATCAAACTCAAAACCCTAAAGACAAGGCAAATGTTAATTCAAATAAGATAGATCAGATTATATTACCAATTTATAAGAAACCTAGTCATTTGACAATGAATTCTGACTTTGGCATTGCTTCTGTAATTGTTAATAAGCCTCTAGTAGACGTCACTTACCGCTCAAAAGCTGATTGGCTGCATCCAACTTGGTTTTTGCTCTTGAAACCACTATTAACAATTAAGCGTCCAGCGCCGGCTTTGATCTTCCCGCTTAAAACCTTTATTTTCAGATTAATTGCTTATCAACTTGAGGCTCTCTATACATGCTACTGGGTGCAACATATAATTTTACATAATATTTTTCCAGAAATTGATGCCCATTTGAAACAGATATTAATTTCAGCCTTGCAAACATTGAAATATCATGGAAAATCCTCTCATTTCACCTGATCCTCATATTTATGTTCCAGTCTCAACTTTGATGGTATTTAAGTGAACCATACCTTCTATTATTTCTTGTCCAACAATAAAGACTATCCTATTTCTGATACTTCTACCTTTTCTGATAAAACTTCATTTCTGAAGCCATGAAAGGAATTCTATTCCTATCCTGGTTTCTAGTTTACTTCTTGCTAGTGGTTTTGGCCTTGGAAAATCCAACTCCTACAACTGACTGGTACAACTCCTCTCCTGATGATGCCCACCAAAAGGAATCTCTTGCCAATGGACGGTTCAAATACCCGTCTGGACATTGGGGACGCAAGTTTCACTATGGTCGCTCGTTTACTTCCCCTCCTGCTGAGCCAACCCTTGTTAGACCTTACGCTTCCTTTTATCTCTTAGTGTATTTGGTGGGTTACTATCTACTTGGTTGTTTCAGTTCTATGTTTGGAAGATTTGCCTACCTAGGGCATCTTGGACATCTTGCAATGGTCACACTTCCTATTGGCTCGGTAATTGCAGGTCTGAATGTGGGGACCTTGGCCCACCAGCTAGGGAGCTTATTCCCTGCTAAGTGGGTCCCTGACAGATTCCTACTGCTCCCCCCTACCCAACATGCCTCCTGCTCAGGACTTCAGTAAGTTGGGATTTGTCTGCATCACAATATTGGGGCTGGCCGATCAAGTTGCGCCCCATACTGGGAGTTGGCGCCCCCTAGCTACTGCAGTTAACTACCTGGTATGAATCACGCCTATTGTGTACATGGCCTTCCAGGCCCGGCCTGCCTCCCCTGTGGGAGTTCAGTCAGACTCTGGTATGAGCTGTGACAGGAATGTTCTCTTTAAGTTGTGTAGGTGTCAATAACCTACCTGTGCTACCACTGTTGAGAATATACTTCTGAGAAGTACAATAAAAAATTAAAGGGGAAAATTAAGAAGAGGATATTACTGTATTTGATATTAATATGAAGAATTATATAGTATCATGAGGTGCCACATGCTGTCCATTTACAATATGGCTGTCATGGGCTTGTCCAGGTAATGTTCCACTTAGGGTCTGAAATGTTTGATCCACATACAACATGAGCACCTGATAAGAGTGCCACCAATTATTCATAAATCAGGGTGTTTCTTGGAAAGTTGTTTTCTTGAGAGAGAGAGTAATTGTAGATGTTGCAATAATAAGCCCAACTTATATTAATAAATTGTATCTAAATTTAAAATTAACTAATTATTTTCTTACTCTTTGCTTCTCCAAAAGTTGCCTCATCACCTTAGTGATACCTAAACAAATCTTTCCACTTTCATAGACAAAGAATTATGTACATCTGTTGAGTTTAAAGTATTTGCTACATATATCTAGCCCTTTATTGTGTCTTCTAGACAGCTCTTATAATATGCTATTTTAAAAATTTAAAAAGGAGTTTATGTCTTTTATTTTTTCAAGAAGCATTTTTTTGTTATGGGGGGATTATGATACTGAAGATTCTGTACAAATGTGGCATTTCGAGCCAATTTTTACCGCATGATTCAAAAAGTAGAGCTTGTTTTAGTATTTATATTGGGTATGTCGGAAAACAGGAGCCCTTTCTTTTGATCAATTGAAGTGAGCATTGATCATTTTTAAAGAATTTTTCTGAAAAATTGAATTGTTTATTTAGGATACCTCGTATATAAAGCCATTTATAACACAGAATTGTTGCACTTTTAGAATGGAACCAAATATTAAAGAAGCTGTCGCTACAGATCCCTCTATCCTATATGTTCGGAAAGAGAATAAAATAAAAGTATCCAAAGCTGCTGAAATAGAAAAATTGGTGGCTTATGGGAAAACATATTTAGAGGTAAATCTTATTTTAATCGGGATGATGATTCCATATTCATTATTTCTAAAAACTACTGGTATGTGTTTATTTAATAACCTTATTTCTCAAAGAATACTTATAATAACTGAGAACAAGATTTATGTAAAACAACTTTTTTGGTTATTTATTGCCAAATTTTCTTTTGACCGAACACTTCGCTTATTGTTGAGTACATTTAACCAAACCTTCAAATAGGCTTAATTTCGGCCTTTTTGTTGAACTCTATCATTCTGATAAACTTTTGGAAATTAAAATTGACTTCTTATGCTGTTCTCTCACCTTTAAGTCATTTATCTAAAACAAAAAACTACTTCATATCCTTAATCTTTTTTGTTGATATGTAAGCCGTAAACCATATTTGATCTCTTACAAACTTATTTGTTTGACTTATCATTATTTTTTAGAGGGATTCAAGTAAATATTCTTTGGAAGAGATAACTAAATTTTAGTACTGCGATAATAACTTGTCAACTAGCTAATGAGTATCGTTACATCAATTACCAGATGATTCTTTTTGTGTCATCCTGACTTTAAGTTATAATATTAAGCTCTTTTTCTGAAAAAATTACTTATTAGCTAAAAGCTACCATGTTCATCATATTATATGTCTTCTTCTTTACAGGTATATCATTTAATCTTCTGGTTTACATCAATAGCTATTTAAAGTTATCGTATTCCCGAGTCATTCTATTTACAACATTTACTTAAATCAAACGACTACCTTCATATTGCTTAGGACAGCTAGATATTTTAACTCATGTCAGAAAAACATTTTATTTAAAATCATGAATGCTAGCCTCATAAAAACCAATTGATTGATGCATGAAATACGGGACTAGCATAAATGTTTTTTTAAATGCAACTGAACCTGCGAGGCATAATCTTACTTCCAAGCCTTAGGGAAACTCCGAAGAGGATTTAATTATTACTGGCGTTGGGCAATTGATTTCCAAAGCTATTATTGTAACTGAAATATTGAAAAAAGATTCTGCCTATCAGCTTCACACAGAAGTTTCTCTTCTAAAAAGTGAATCTACGCCATCTCTCACTAGGTATTTTACATTAATTGAAGCGTTTTAATTCACCATTTTTTAGCGAGGGGAAAGATAAAACCTCCTTTCAACCGATGATTGAAATAAAAGTTAGGAGAATACAAAGCTAGCTGAAAGCTTTTTTTGCGTTCGCTCCTTACTAAAGATAAATTTGTATGTTAGTTGTTTGTGCTAGGTTTTGAAATATTCTTTAGATTACTATTAAAGGATTCTTACCAAATAATTCTGATTGGTTATAAAAGGTAGCTTCTTTAGCCATTTGCAGTTTTTTCTATCGCATGTAAAACATATATTAAAAGGTAGCAGACTAAATATCTTATTTTAATGCTATAAGTAGTAACTTTGTTCAAACGGTGTTATAAAGATTGAAGTACTTTATTAATTCACTTCTAGCTTTTTGATATATCTTATCTTGATGGCTGAGTTGTTTTGATGATTTTAGATCATTTGGTCAAACTAAAGATACCCATCAGGAAACAACTTTGGTGTAGCTAAACAGGAAACCTTTAGACAATGTCGTTTACCAAATAATGTTATACTAAGCTTGGTTTCATTCTACTTTTCAATTTTATAGAACTATAACAAGAGTACTGTCATCCAGTCTCTCAAAAAATATTAACTGACTTATTGAGAACTATAGTAGCTTTCAACCTGACAAGATAAACACAGCGCTCACTTAAATTACAGTAGTGCCATCACCATATATAGTTTTACATACTGATAAGGAGTGCCTTTTGGGGAAGCTTCAAATATGGGATTAGGAGAGAAGTATCTTTTATTGGATAATATTTTAGGCCTATATAGATTGGGCTGTGGCAGAGATTTAGTTGGATCAAACCTAGGGGTTGGTCATATGCGGGATGGGTTCGGGCCACTGGATACTTGGATTGTCATGTGATATTGCTTGGTTACCATTCTCGTTATGTCAAACGGTATATTGAAAGGGCACCAAATCAGGCGATGGCTGGATGTTAAGTAGGTTGGCAGTAGCCAGAATGCTTGTACATCCAGACCCTTGACACCCCCTTAAGGGGTTACTCTGGTGCATCAGGAGGGGGCTTTGTTTTAACGGCTGCCGCCTGATGTTCCTGGAGTTGTTTGCTAGTTGGTACCAGTCAGGTCAAGTGTTCTCCTTTGCTAAGGCGGAGGCGGGCTCTGTGGTACTTCTTGACAACAGGGGTTTTGGCACCTTGGAATTTCACTAGATAGATGTTGTGAACTGGTCTGTGCTTGATGATTCTTCCTGGTCCCCTGTGTACTGAGTCTAGTTTCTTTCTGTTGTCAGCTAGAACCCAGACGGGGGAGTTGATGGGAAGTGGTTCCTCTGTGGAGGTTAACTTTTGTGTTTTGAGCTTTTTTATTTCTGCTATTTTAGCTTTGAGGCGTATGTGTTGTAGATTTGATACTTGTTCTACTGTGGGGGGTTTCCCCGGGGGGATCTTTATGTATGGCTGCTTGTTGTGGGTAATTATTTCTGGTTTGTACCCGTAGGTTAGCTCAAACGGTGAATAGCCTGTTCCTTGATTGGTGCAGACTCAGGATACTAGTAATGCATGTTTCACATATAGTGGCCATATGTCTTTGGCTTTGCCATTCATTATTTTCTCTAGGGTCCTGATAAGGCTGCTGTTGAGGTGTTTCACTCTGCTGTTGGCATGTGGCCTGTATGAAGAGGTTGTGGAATGTTTAATGTTTTTGGATTTTAAGTTGTCGTTTACTACGTGACCTGATAACTCGGTTGCTTCATCAGTTATGATGTAGTCTGGAGTACCGTAGTTAGCTATGATTGCTTTGTTAATGAATTGGTTTATGGTTTCTGCTTTATGGTCCTTTGTTGCCCAGCAGATGGGCCAGCATGTAGCAAAGTTGATAGCTACAATTAAGAAACCTTGGTTTGTCTTTGTTTCTGGGAAGGGGCCCACTATGTCTAGCCCCCAAACCTTGAATGGTTCAGGGTCTGGTACTGGGTTGACCATTGGCTGAGGAGCCTTTGTACTGGTGTATTTCTCACACACTGTGCACTTTTTCAGAACATCAATCATATCTTTTTTGAGATTGGGCCACCATACTATCTCTTTTAATGTGAGGTATAGATTGTTAGCCTTTGAGTGTCCTAGTAGGCAGTGATGTCTTAATATGGTGTCAACTCTTTGTGCAAGTGGGATGTAAGGAACATGTTTGTTGTTAATGATTTGGTATACAGTGCCATTTGATACATGGAAATACTTTTTGTTCCTTATTAATGTATTGTGGGTCAGTTGGTGTATTGAGGAGTCTTTTCCTTTGGTTTTATACCCAGTGTTGTATAGGTTTGTCCAGTCAGGGTCCAGGTGGTCAGGGTGATCCTCTCTAGGCTAACATAGTCTAGAGAGAGCATCAGCCGTGACCAGCTCTGCTATTTTTTGTATTGGATGTCCAAATTAAGCTACTCTAGCAGGGAAATCCATTTGGCTTGTTGCCGTGCGTGTGCATTCTGAGTTTTGAAATATATTAAGGATTTATGGTCAGTTAGTACTCAGACGTTTAAATGTCCTTCTAAGTAACATCTCCATTTCTTGCATGCATGATATATTGCTAGCAATTCCTTGTTGTGTATTGGGTATCTCTGCTCAGTGTTGGTTATTTTTCTACTTTTGTAACACACTGGCAGGAAGTCTTGCTGCCCTGGCTGGCGGATGCGCAGGACTGCGCCAATAGCGGTGTCACTGGCATCTGACTTGAGCTTGTAGCACCTATTATTAAAAGGTTATTTCAAGATTGGTGCTTCAATCAAAGCTTGTTTTAATAATTGGAAATTCTTGTTGTATTCTGGTGTCCAGAAGAACTTCTTTTTGGCATTAACCTTGATTGAGATATTGATTGGTGCAGTTAGTTTCCCGCAGTCTTTGATGTATTTCCTTAGGTAAGCTACCATTCTGAGAAAGCATCTAACTTGTTTAATGGAGGTGAGGCATTGAATGTTATTTATGGCTTTTATTTTTGTCTGGATCTGCTTTGATGCCACCGTCAGAGACAATGTGGCCCAAGAACACGAGTTCATTTTCCATAAATTGGCACTTACTTGGTTTTGCGTAAAGTTTGTTCTTTGAAAGTCAATTGAGTGTCTTGAGGACATGTGTGAGGTGTTCCCCTTTTGTTTTTGAGAATATGATGATATTGTCAAGGTAGCATAATGTATTTGAAAGACCATTTAGCGCTTGGTTCATCATGGTGACAAACTTTATGGGAGCGTTGATCATCCCGAAGTTCATTACTTTACACTCAAAGGATTCAAATTGTAACAGAATGCAGTTTTTGGTATGTCCTTTTCCTTTACTTCAACTTGGTTGTAACCTGAGGTGAGGTCAATTTTGGAGAAAAATTTGGCTCCAGAGAGTCTTGCAAACAGATTCCCTATAAGTGAAAGAGGGTATTTATTCTTTACTGTGCTTGCATTTAGTGCTTTGTAGTCAGTTACTAAGTAAAGAGTGCCTTCTTTTTTTCTTTATGAAGAACACTGCTGCCCCCACAGGGATTCAGGCAGGCAGATGAATCCTTTTGCTAGATTGTCCTCAATGTGTGTTTTGAGGGGTTGGGCCTCCATGGGAGAGAGTCTGTGGAGGGGTACAGGTTTAAGCATGGCTTTACATAGATTAATGTCATGTTTGACCTCCTGTTCAGGGGGTAACTCTGTGAGTTCTTCTTTGAATACATGTGTGTATTCATTTAGGAGTGCCAAAAATTCTGGGCATTGGATTTTTATTTTTTATATATTATTGAATTTGGTGTACCTAATTATGTGGAGGGACTATCTTTAGTTAGACGTTCTGAGTTGTCTTGGTTTATGACTTGGACAAATACTGTGTCTCTTAGAATGAGGCTGTTGGGTTCTTTGAGGATATTAAAATTGACTCCGTTGTGTTTGATGGTCATGGTTTTTATTTTCTAACATATGCTGGGGTTCACTCAGGTGAACCAGTCCATGCCTGCTATTATATTGTAGTTTATGTTGTTCATGACAAGTCCTTTGATGGACTTTTGTATGCCTTGGAGGTTAATTATGAAGGGAGTTGTTTCCCCTTCTAGTAGAACCTTTGATTTGTCTGCCATTCTGGCGTATTTGAAGTTGTATTTGACAACTGGTATTTTGTACTTGGTTACAAATGGTTTGCTAACCATAGTGTGTTATGACCAGAGTCAAATAAAATTTTATGTGTATGTGATTTGTAAGTGTATGGATAGACAAAAAGTTGTGAGCAATCTTTAGTTTTAAAGTTCATAAAAATGGAGGATTGCTGGACATGTGGGATGCAAGCAGCAAATTTTGTGCCTTGGTAAATATTCTTGTCAAGCTGGGGGGAGACAGGGGCACTTAAGCCTGTTACCCCTCCTCTTTTCCCTGTTCCTCTGTTTTGAGATCTGCAAGGTCAGAGAATGTGGGGTCAGATTCATAGCAGGTTGCTATTTCAGCATTGTTTACTTTGGCAGTGTCCTCTTTCTTGGGACAGGAGCAGTTTGCGCTTTGGCTGCAATTGCCATTGTTGTGGTTGGAGTTGCTGTTGCTATGATTGGTATTCTGGCGTTTGTTGCAATTGGAGTTTTCTCTGCCATTGCTGTTTGAGGAGCAATTGCCAATGTGTGCAGAATATTCCATGTTTGTGTGTTTCCTGCGTGCTTGGCTTCTGCAATGAGTGCAGGCATGGAGGTGTTGGCCTCTGGAAGGATGAGGGCAGCAACAGAGGGTTTCATTCTGTTGATGAATGATGCTCTGGTGTGTACGTTGTCAGCTTGTGCTGGATTTTGGATTTTGTGGTGTATTTCCTCAAATTTATTGGTGTAAGCTGTGATAGTGGTCTTCTGAGAAAGATTGCTGAGCTGTATTACAATGACTTGGAGGGATTTGGTGATGCAGAAATTGTGTGTGATGTCTGCTTTGAACTCTTTCCAGTTTTCAAGCTGGTTGTCAGTTTGTGAGCCAACCCAGGTGGTAAACCAGTTAGCTGCGGCCTTGTACAGGCGCTTGCTGGCTTCCTGGACCCATTTCTCATGGAGGATGCAGCTGGTGCAGAGTTTAGTGGCTGAGTGGTCTAGCCAGTTGATGACGTTTTCCTTGTTTTTACCAAAGAACTTGACAATACCAATGTATTTGGTGTTGGTAACTTCACCTGTGGTAGGTGTTTGTGCGTTTGTTTGTGATTGAAGAGAGCAACTGTATTGAATTATCTTGGCACATGCTTTGGGCATGACCAGACCTTCAAATATGGTGCATCCACTAGGTATATCTTCATTGATTTTGTGGGCGCAGAAGTACATTTTCCAGGTCTCCTGGGATGTGGCCTGGTTGAGTATGTGAGCAAAGGTGGGCAGGTTTTGGTCAGTCATTTTCTCTTGCATGGGTGTGGTCAAAAAACCGTAGCTGCTACCAGTGATAAGGAGCGCCTTTTGGAGAAGCTTCAAATATGGGATTAGGAGAGAAGAGAAGTATTTTTTATTGGATAATATTTTAGGCTTATATAGATTGGGCTGTGACAGAGATTTAGTTGGATCAAACCTAGGGGTTAGTCATGTGCAGGATGGGTTTGGGCCACTGGTACTTGGATTGTCATGTGATATTGCTTGGTTACCATTCTTGATACGTCAAACGGTATATTGGAAGGGCACCAAATCAAGCAATGGCTGGAGTTAAGTAGGTTGGCGGTAGCCAGAATGCTTGTACATCCAGTCCCTCAACAATACTCTTATTTTTTTATCAAAAATATTTAGAAAGTCAAAATATCACTAAAACTTATAGAAGTAAATACTATCTGTAGTGTTGCAACTGAGATTCCATCCTCACCTGCTAACATATCTCACAATACACAGGGGGCACTCAATGAGCTGTCCCATGATGTGTCTAAAGGCATGAATCAATCTGATAGCAATGTTGAATGGCAGGCACTATCTCCTAATTGGGAACACTACCAATTTGGCACACTGATCCCTGCACAAGTTATTACATGGTCCTAAACCTTATTTGGAACCTGCCACTGTGCCACCCCCTTGTGGTCTTGTGGCTTTCCCCATTAATATATATAAATGAGTCTGCCTGGATGTAATGTCACCTCAAGCAGGCTCAAGCTGTAAAGGATTTGACTGAATTGATTTTTACTTAAATTTAATTCTAAAAGCTGATTGTTAAGCCAAAAGCTCAATTTGGTTCATCCTTACATTCAATCCCTTACATGCATCTTTGAAAGTGCAAAGATTGAATTCAATGCAGTGTGGTCTAAATAATATTGAACTGATTTATAAGCCACTCAAACTTTAATAAAATTATATTTAATTACTTGATTTTTAAATAAGTGGCTAATCTCATTTAACCATATCAAAGTGGCTTATCTGTATAGATTACCCAAATCTAGAATGTGTGGATTAAAATTAGAAAGGAAGCAGCAATTGTTTAAGATCATTTTATATGATTGGATGTTTAAGCTCTGCTGATGATTGAATTGACCAATGAAAAGAGAGCTTGATCAGTTTTAAATAGATTTAATTGATAAATATACATAAATTTTAGTTTAAGTACAGGATGGTTGACTTGTAAATTTTGAATCTATCTATTTCAAAGTGAAATAACAGAATATACCACTTGGATGTATCAGCTGATCCAAGTGACTGCATATTGTTTCAGAGTAAACTTTGCTTGCCACAGCTTCATCCCAAAAGAACATCAGTGGAGTAAAATGGCTATGATAAAATTATGTCTTATTAAAATGATTTTCATGAAATTTAGAGGATGTAAATCAATTTTTCAGATGATTCTAATCAAAATGGTACCAAACATGATAGTTCTAGCTGTTCTAGATGCTGAGATATTTAGTTGAGTGCTAGAATCAGGTTCACATCATAATCAGAGGCTCAGACTTGATTTGATTCATTTAAATTCACTCTTGTCACAAATGACAAACTCCTGTTGACTATGCTCATAGGAAAACCTCAACTACTGGATTTGAACTCTGATACCCTGCAGGCCGCCAGCCTGCAGATTTTTGGGCTCAAACCAGAGCGGGATTTGACTTCAGAGAATAGCCTAAGGCTTGATGAACTAAAATTATCTGTGTTGAGGCTCCCCATGTCAAAGGTTCCTGTTAACCCAACCAATGAGAGTGCAGGCCAGGCCAAAGATCCCAGAATAACTTGGGCTACCACAGCAGGAGAAGCAAAGAAACTTACTGTGAAATGTAAGCCACCCAAAGATGACAAATCTCACGGCCTGAAAGGAAATTTTGAGTTTTCTTAGTTTGAACCAGCCAATGAAATAACTCCTGCAATGGATGCCGCCAAGGTCTGTAAAAACCTGGTAGACGGTAGCACCAGGCTTAAAGGAATTTGTAAAAGTTTCTCCATGGCAGATGGGTATACTTATACCCTGGGCCGCCAGGAAGTTACCCATTGCCATTCTTGCAATAAAGTGACATGAATCTTTGGTTTGACCAAGGCATCCCATATTTGATTTTAGTTCTATTTCATTTACAGCCTACGTCTTGTGGTTCCGCACCCCACATTCACCTACCCCAAGAAACCGCAGACCAGCCGCCCAACCTTTACTGTCCACCAGGAGCTCCCTTTGGCCCAGTACATTTCACCGAGTACCCACCCAACCCGGTGTATTCTGAGTTTACTCTAGAGGAAATTCTGATCCACAACCCCAAAGCTAGAACTAGAGAGACAGAAGTCCTTTACAGAGAAGGCATCAAAATCATCTGGTCCCCTCTGCTATTCCGAGACAAGTATAATTTCTGGCCCGCATATTTGGTTCTAATGACACCACCCCTCACCCCGCAGCCCAACCGCCCGCAAGAATCTGTTGCCACTAATGAATCCACCTCCACCCAGATATTTGGGGTGATGTATATCACTCTCACCTGCCTGATTGATTCAATGGTACCTGCAAGCGGACCCTGGGCCCTTCTAGGAATTTTTTTATCTTATATTGTAAAGTTAGCACCAATCATGTGGTGAGCCCTACCTGCAGGACCTGCGGGCCGTCTGCCCGCAAGTTCCCAGGAACCCCCCATAGACTGGATCCCTGACAACTCTAGAAACATACTAAAAACTAAAATCAATTTATCTCAGTGAATAACAAGCCAATTTTGATGTCCAATAGCTTATTTTAAAGATGAAAATCAGCTCTAAATTTTGAAGGGATTTAAAGATCAAATACAAAATTTTAAAATAATTGGTTTATTCTTACTAAACTTAATAATGATACTATACTTATTTATTATTAGTTTGTATTTATACTTAGAATATACAATTTTAATTTTAAATTTAAGCAAATATGATTGAAATTACCTTTTGATATAGCAACTACATAAAAATTTAATAAAACATGTGTGTCAGAACTTTTGGTTCTGCATCAGACCTGGCGGTCTGGTTAAGATTTTCTTTATTGAGTAATTGTGAGATCTTTGTCATTAGGTATATAGTATGCTTGTATGGCAGCAAATGTTAACTTTGATGTCTTATGATACTTGGATGAGCAACAACAGGCAATATCCAAGGGAGGCAATGTTCAAGTGGCTCTCTAAGCTGACAGCTTGCTAAGGTCTTCAGGTCCTGACCACAGTCTTTGAACTTGGATTCTTCTACTGTGAAAACGTTCTACAGTAGGAACATCTTAAATTTGTATGCCTTCTATTAGTCAAATGGAAGGGCTTTTATAGAGCTCACGCTCTCTTGCCAGGATAATATCATCTGGTGCTTCTAACTCTTGCTTGGTCAGTCTTTCCATCCCCAGACTGGCTGCATCAACCCCCAGAGTCAGGCATCCATGCAATGGCATGGAATTATTTGTAATAGTACCCTGCACTGGGTACTTATTGCAATATAGTCATGCATAGTCTATTAGTGTGGCGGCTGTCACGGCCCATACCAGAGTCCAAATGGACTCCCATAAGGGAGGCAGGCTGGGCCTGAAAGGCCATGTACACAATAGGCACAATTTGGACCAGGTAGTTAACTGCAGTAGCTAGGGGGCGCCAACTCCCAGTATGGGGCACAACTTGGTTGGCTAGCCCTAATACTGTGATGTAGACAAGCCCCAACTTACTGAAGTCCTGAGCAGGAGGCACATTAGGTAGAGGGGGAGCATTAGGAATCTCCTTCATAGCAGGCGGGCGATCCAGATGACGAGGGTGAAAATACCCCAAGTCAAGAGCACAGGGTGGATTGACTGAGGTAGCAGGAGTATAAGCAGGAGGATATGGATAGATAAGTTTATATTGTGTTATGTATTCCCAAATAGATGCAAAGAGAATAATTAAATTTGAGTAAAAATAGACAATTCCTGCAATAAGATAAAGATTTCTGGGAATAAACTTGTTTTATTAAAATTTCAACAGTAAGGAGGGCTTCTCCTCCTCACTACTTATACTTACTGATAATTTTGTGGAATTTTGTGCCACCAGAGAACTGATGGCATCAAATTTCAGTTGAAATTATAATTTTCACTGGAATTTGTGTACTTAGGCCAGGAGGTGGGTGCTCATTGGTTGGTATAACATGATCTTTTATTGAACTGCAGCATACCAAGGTGCCAAAGTTATTTATAGAACCTGCAAGTGATCAAGTGCCCAATTGCGCAATTGAAAAATTGCGCTCCTGATGTACCATTTCCCAATAGTTGAGAGGCCCAAATTTGATAATAGAATTGAAGCCAGGGATTTGAGGCTTGTGTGCCTCTCAAATCCTGGACTTTTTATTAGTTGAAAGGATGATTTTCTTGCTCTGGGAGATACTTGGTAAGGGTTTCCAAGCTGTGGAGCTTTTTGCCTCTAGGAAGGCCAGCTGATTGTCCAGGGCCTTCTAGGCCCTGACAGCAGCACTAATTAATGGCCTTTTTTAGCGTAATGTTAATCAGTTCACCAAGAAACCTTTCTTTTGCAGGGTTTTCTGTGGCACCAGTGGGTTGCCAGTACAAATTAATCACAACCCTTTTTGGTCCTCAGAGAAACCCATGATCTTCTTAGTAATTTGTTATGGGGCCTATTCTACTGCTAACCCAGCAGTTTGCTAGAGTATTTTTATAAATTTAGCCAATCAGGAATCAGTCATAGTTGTGGGTCTAAGATAGCTGGTTGATCTTGCAATAGTTGATCCAAATCTACTTTGTGAAGGCTTCTTAGATCAATAAAGCCTGCTAGTAATATATTGGAAGCTTCTATAATTAATTGCTTGGCAGGTTGCCAAGATTAACCAAGGTAGAGAAAAGTCAATATAAATTCCTGACATTGTGATAAGTAATCCAATCGAGAAAAACAATAAATGTATTTATTTAATTTATTAAAATTAACTTTAATTCTATCCTTGGACGGGGCTAGGTATGCTTTGGCTCAGCCCCGGCTGGCTTCTGGCTATTGGCCACTATAGATAAAGCAAAATTGTATTATATTTGAACAATTTAAAATAAATCTTTGATGGGAGTAGCCCAGAGCCAGAAACTGGCTGCAGCTGCCTGGGGCTTGGCTGAAGCAGCCCTAGACAGGGCAACCACCCAGTATAGTATACTAGTCATAATAACAACCAATAAATATCATCTTATTCTTATTCTTATCCTTTTATTGGACTATTGTCTTACCCAATCAAATACTGAACTATTATTGGTTCAGTTGCAACAGTGATAGCAGAAGTAGGTCCACAACCTACCTAAAATACAATCCCCCCAAGAAAGGACAGAGTATGCGCCTTATTGCTACTCCACGCCAGGAAACCTTCCTCCCTATCCCTGATGAAGACATCACCAAGGTATATGTTATGTATCAGGAACAGTTGGTACTCACAAGCGTTTATAACTTTCTCCACCCAGGGCAACAAAACACCAGTGCCACACTGCCCCATTTGGACCTCTTGCAATATATTCTGAACCTTCAACTGGAGTCCTTTACGGGGTGTGTGGATGGGCCAACATTGTCAGTTGGCTCCACTCCACAGAAACCTGCCTCTGTATCTGCCAAGTATCAGAACCCATGTGGGTTGCCACTGCATCTGGGCGCCTCACAGAGCTCACCACAGTATGGTTCATCAACTGGACCAGTCAGGAACACAAAGTTACTTGGGCAACGTTCAGGGACGTTGCCAGGGCCTGCTATAGTAAAACTTTCTCACCCATTGTAGTGAGAACCCCTCTACTTGCTATCAAGCAGACATGCAGCGTCCCTGAGTACCTCACAGCCTGGAAGCAACCACTTGCCGCCATCCCTGAAGCCATCAGCAACAGGAATGCAATATCATTCACCCCAATTGTCAATGGGCTGAAGCCCCACCTATGTAAATGGGCTACTGTAGGGTGCTACATCTCCGTCAATGTCTGCTACAAGGCCATCAAGGAAGCTAGCAATCAGGCCTTAATGAAAATTTTAAAGATCTAGCAATGACCCTCCCCACCTTGTCCTGCACCTAGCAGCGCCCACAACCAAGTAGGCCTCCCCCAACCTCATCAGCAGGAGAATAAGGCCAAGCGTCCTTGCAAGGAGGAGCTCCAGCTAGCCCAAATTGAGGGTTCAGGAAAAGCCTGGGGGTTGTAGATACAAGAGGTTCTGCAACCCTGCTTGAGCCACACTCTCAATTCCTACTTACAAAGAATCCCTGCAACTACAACGTGCACAATATTGAAACTCTTGGTGTATTCCAAGTCCATAGTGACAACCCTGTCCTTCAAGCCAGCTATTCCTCAAACAAAATCACCCACTTGGCCTATCCTTTTTGCTTCTGTGGGAACACCCACAGACTTTCAGTAGATACTGGGGCCAATCACATCAAGGTCAGCCAAGAATTTGAGGATTACCAGCAATTAGACTGAGTATCCAGTTGTTTTAAAGCAGTACATGTGGACAACCCCTGCAGAGTATCCATCACTCATGAGACAGTAACCTTCTCAGTATTAATAGGGAACAGCCAAGTTAAGCTCTCTGGGCTAATAATAGCTGGACTCAGCTGTAATGTCATTGCTGGCCTTGACTGGCTTTGGCATAATTGACCATACATTGACTGGGCCACCTCTGTGATCACACTCATCAGGAATGGGATAGGTTTCCAAATCTACCCCATCAAAATGAACAAGTCACTTCATAACACTATGTTTGTAAGGCTCATGGAGACAGGTACCTATAATTTCAAGGGGGAAGATGGACTTCAACCAGTGTTCAGTGAAAGTCCTCCATTTTGAACCCATTACACCTCTCCCTTGGTCACAACACTGCCACCAGCACTAGTATTGCTTCTTGAGTAATACAAGTATGTATTTAGAAAAACACTAGACCAACTTTCCCCTCCAAGAGAAATACAACATGATATCTCATTACAAGGATTTCTGCCAAAGGCACAGCCCTTCTATTTCTTGACGCCCAAGGAATACAAAACTCTCCATCAACACCTCATGGGAGCTCTTGATAAGGGCTTCATCTGCCTCTTCCTCTCACCATATAAGACCACAGTCTTCTTTGTAGCTAAGAAGGACAGGTCCCTTTGATTGGTAACCAATTACTGTGCACTAAACAAGGTGACAGTCAAGAACAAGTACCCCTTACCACTAATTGCCCGCCTGTTTGACACACGTACAGGTGCAACAGTCTTTAGTAAGATTGATATCACTGCAGGGTACAACCAGGTCCACATTGCACCAGGTAATAGGGGAAAAACTGTCTTTTGGATGTGCTATGGGTTGTTTGAGTGTTGTGTCATGAACTTTGAAATGACTAACACTCCCTCCACCTTTGCCATGTTGATGAATAAAGCCTTTGAAGACCTTATTGGAAAGTGTGTTGTGTATCTTGAAAAAATGTTTGTCTTCATTCAAGACCAAATAACACATCTCCAACACCTTTTATGCTGTATTCAATACCCAATTTTAAACACCAGTTAAAGGCCAAGCCTTCCAAATATGAATTCCTCCTGTCAGAGCTCCTATTCCTGGGGCACACCATATATGCACAAGGGATAAACCCCAACCCTGCCAAAATCAAGGCAATCACCAGCATTCTGCCTCCCACCAATATTGGCCAGGTGTGTACATTCCTAGGCATGGTTGCCTATTTGCGTAAATTTATTCTCAATTGCAGAGAACTTATTGCACCTCTCATCAAGCTCCTAAATACCAAACAATGCTTCCAATGGACACCTGCCAGAGATCAAGCATTTGAGATGTTGAATCAAAGACTTACAATTGTACCTGTATTGTAGTTCCCCAATCAGAACCACCAATACAAACTTGAGACTGATGCCTCTGACAGAGCCATAGGGGGCATTTTACGGGTGGAAACAGACAAAGGTGCCTTCCTCCCTGTGGCCTACAAATCCAGGAAGCTCACTGACTCAGAGCAGCGCTAACCCATACATGATAAAGAGTTAGCAGCAATTGTACACTGTGTTGATAAATGATGCTGTTACCTGGAAGGAGCCATGTACCCACCCCGAGTCTTGAGAGATCACAAGCCTCTTCAGTATTTCAACACTCAGTCAAACTTAACCTGTTGCCAGGCAGGATGGGTCAAGTTTCTGTCTCTGTACCAGCTTCACATTGAATACAAGCCAGGGAAAGAACTTGTCACAGCTGAAACTCTCTCCCAGCTGTATGTAGCATCCATCATGGGAGATGACGGCTTAGACCCAGACTGGCCCATGCTCTACCTGCACCCTGAGGCCACCTGTTACAAAAGCCTCAACTCTGTGACCATTTCCAAACTGAAGGATAAAAAAAGCCAGTTCACCACTGATGCTGCAATGCCTGTCACTGAGCAGAGACAGGTGAGAAGCCGCCCTACATTCCCATCACACAATGAGGAGACACAATACTGCATTACCACCACACCTTAGGTCATATCAGAGGATGTAACTTCTTTAAGATCATGAAGTATAAGGTTTGGTGGCTGGGTATGCGCCAATATATCTTGGATCTCCTCAAAATATGTGTGCTGTGCAAAAAGAACACATCTAAACCTGCACCCCCAAGTCTTTCCTGCCCATCAAAGCCATGGAAACCTTCAAACAGTGGGCTCTTGACATTTTTAGCCCCTTAACAGAAGACAAGCTGGGCAAGAAATATATCATCACAGCAATTGACTACTTTACCTGATGGCCAGTGGCATGAGCAACCACCAATTAAACTGCCACTACCATCACTTAGTTCATTGTCAAGGAAATTGTGGCATGCTTTGGCTGCCCCAAGCGTCTCATCACTGATGGGGGGCCTGGACTTGTGAGTAACGTGACAAATCATACTGTACCAAGAATGCCCTTCAACAAGTGGTCACAGCGCCATTTCATTCTCAAGCCAAAGGACACATAGAGCGCCTAAATAGTTTCCTGGTACAACTAATTGCCAAGCTCTCCCAGGAGCACCTAATTAATGCCTGGACTGAACATCTCCCTACCACCCTACTTATCTTACAATCTAGGATCAATTGTGGTACAGGGTTCAGCTCAAGCGCTCTGGCCTTTGGGGCTCCTGATGGGTTGATAGGGGCATAACAAGGGAAATTACAGCCCACTGTCATAAGGAAGCCTCCCATTGTAACCACTCCTTCCCTGAGTCAATGGCACACCAAAGCTTGCAACATACAGCAGGAGCAGATCAAGGGGGGGAATTAAACACCTCGAGGCATGGTATGCTGTGTATGATCCTGTCTAAGCCCTTAACCCCAACTCTTCAGAGCTCAAACCCAACCACCTTGGGCCCTTTAAGGTAGCCATTGTCTACAACAACCACACTTACCAGCTTGAAGATGTCCAAGTAAATACCAAGAAACTCCACCATAATTGCTTGCACCCCTGCTGCGCCATCCCCCCACAAAAGTTATTTGTGCGGACCTTCCCAGATCTCAAGAAAACTCCAATCCTGGTGCCTGACAACAAACAGAGGGCAAGTGGGGTGTTGCAACCAAGTTTCCCTCCTTGCCTGCTAACATATCTTTCTGATACACAGGGGTGCTTGATTAGTTGCCCCATGACGTATCTAACAGCATGGATCAATCTGATGGCAATGTTGAACTTTGGGCACTATCTCCTAATTAGGAGTGCTAGCAATTTTACCTGCTGATCCCTGCATAAGTTATTCCCTGGCTTCAACCCCTACAAGGAGCATGCCACCCCCTTGTGGCCTTGTAGCTTTCCCTATATAGTATATTAGTCATAATAAAAACCAATTATCTTCATTTTATTCTTATTCTTGTCCTTTTTATTAAAATTTTGTCTCCCCTAATCAAATACCACACTATCATTGGTTAGTTGCAACAGTAGCCTTTCTGGAAGCTTAATACTATGGATAGACTTCTGCTGAAGTATAATAATTTGAATGAGAAAGGGGGTTCATTGATGAGAGTTATCACTTACCTGATTATAAGGAATGCTTCAATCAAAGAAAAGGGGAATTCATGATCTCATTTGATCCTGATGTACTGAAGCTTTACTTTAAAACATCCAATTAAAGGTGCTCCATTCAACAGCCCCCAAATTTGATCTCAATCCTTATTTGGATATTCTGGTAACTTTTACTACATTATAAATTTTCCTGAAGCATCTTGATATTACTATCTTTTATATTTTGAGCCATCTACGTTAAACTGAAAATTTTATATAATATAAAATATATTTAATAAAGATTACATTACCATTGTCAAGTTTATACTTCTAGGAAGTATAATAAACAGAAAAAGGGGAATATTTTAAGAAGAGAATGATACTTTATTGAATATGAATATAGGCAAATATATAGTATCATGACAAGCCACATGTTGTCCATGTACATCATGGGGGTCATGGGGCTTATCTGAGTAATGTTCCTCTTGGGTCACAAGGCTTACTCAAGTTGTGTTCCATTTAGGATCTGGATTGTGTGATTCCTGTCATATATGGATTGACTGATAATGATGCCACCAGTTTACTGGCTGGCCAGTGAACCATTAGCTGCACCATTTGGTGATCTTCTTGGGGCGTTAATTCCTTGAGAGGGAGTAATCAAAGATGTTGCACCACCATTAAAATTTCTCTTTTCTCCTTTCTTTTTGGAAAGTATAAAGATTATGCTACATTTTCTTCTTCCTGTCAGCTATATGCCTCTGGAAAGTATATAAAAAAGGACAAATTAAGAAACTACTGATGCTTTATTTGACATAAAAGAAAACCATCATATAGTATCATGTCACATCACATATTGTCCATGTACATCATGGCAGTAATAGGCCTTGTCCAAGGAGTGTTCCTTATAGGATTTAAAATGTCTGATCCTCATAAAATATGAGGGTGTGGTACTAGTTCCACTTGACTATTCAGTAGTTGAGTCACTTTTTGGGGAAATGATTTCCTGAGAGAGAGTAATCATAAATGTTGCACATCTCTCTTAGGGTTCCAGAAAGCGGAGCTTTAGGAATTATCTTTTGAGTTTCTGGAAGGTTTGTGTTGTGATCCAAGGCGTGGCACAGAGTCAAAACAGGGAACTCCAACCTTAGGATTGGATTTGTACTAAGTCTTGTTTAGAATGGCAGGGAAGGCTATGCAATTACCTTGTGGCCCTGAATAAATATTATCTACTAAAAATGGCTAGAGAGGCGCCAAAGTAAGTGGAGACATAAAGAAAAAACTGTGAATAGAACTTATTTTTATTGGAAGATAGGAAATGGAATATATAGTGGTTGACAATACCACAAAACACTACTAGGACGGTAGGATCACTTGCCACAAGCATGGGTGGGGCAAGTGAGTTGCACAGGATCAGGAAACTGAACAATTGTATTTCCCAATGCAGAACCAGCCTCATTTTGAAGGACAAAAGCAAAAGAATGAGATTTGTCCTCAAAATAACCCAACAAAGGAAAAATCAAAACATGCTGAATGACAGTATTCACAACATTGCCCCCCTCTAGATTGGCCTTAGGGGGGTAATACTTGCAGAGAGCTTAGCATGCACACAAGCAAAAGGTCTACCACTAAAGAGGAGCTTTACTGTATACTCTGATTCTTGCTTAAAGGTCACTTATAAGGGCCCAATCCACAACAAGTCTAGCTTATGAGCTTGTCCTCCTACTCTGTGTAGATAGCACAAAACATGGTCTCCAATGGCAAACTCAGGCAGGGGAGATTGTCTAGCATTTTTTAGAGAAAGCTCAAGCATCTTGGTCTTATACTCAGACATGTAGGCAGTGGCCTGAATATCAATGATAGGCTGACTAGATATTTGATGTGGTCATCAGGGTTCATGGCCTTATCAGAGGAGATTAGGGGCCCCCAAGAGCAACAGAGTGGTGGCTTCACAACCATACAACATAGAAAAAGGGAAATACCTGGTGATACAATGTTTGCTAAGGCAATAGGCAAAGAGAGCAGCAGGTAAGTATAAATCCCAGTTGGTAGTGTTAGAATAAGTGAGTTTCCTCATGATAGAAATCAGAGTTGAGTTGGCGCGCTCAACTGCCCCATTGGTGGAAGGATTATAGGGGGCAGAGAAAGACTGGTGAGACCCCAAGGCTTCAATAATAGAGGTTACTAACTTGGCATTGAAGTTAGTCCCATTGTCAGCCAACAACACTTGAGGGCAGCCGTGGCAAAAGAATACATCATGCAACAGAAAGGCAGCAGATTCTTGGCAGTGATGTACTTAGTAGGGCAAGCTTCTACCCACTTGCTAAAATGATCAACAGCAATTAAGATAAAGAGGCAACCAGAGCAGGAGAAAGGGAGAGGCCCTACAGCGTCAATACTGACAGTGTGAAATGTGTGTTGAGGGGGGACTAGCTTGAACTCATGAGCGGCGGCTTTAGGACATTGGAGCTGGCAATCATGACAACTGGCAATAACATCTGGGAACAGCAAGCAAAGATTTTCCCATAAGTAGTTCTTCTGGATCCAGGCATGTGTCTTGGCAACCCCCTGTGTCCTGTTTTCTTATGAGCTTGAAGCACCAACAAAAGGCAAAGACTAGGCCTTACATAGGGCAAGTAGCAGTCTTGTACTTTCTTGAAGAGCTGATTGTCACAAATTAGAGTGTCTTCAGATAGCTTAGAAAGGGCAACTCAAACTTTCTCTGTCTCATTCTCCCATGACAAAAGATATCCAATTAGTTCATACAACTGGTTAGCTTTATCAGGGTGTAGAGCAAGGATGTGCATTCTGGACAATCCATCAGCATTCTGATGTTGGATCCTGGGGCGGTGCAGCACAGTGAAGTCATACCCTTGCAATTGGAGAGCTCATCTAGCTAGTTGTCCTTTGGGTTCCTTGAGTTATTGTAGCAATTTAAGCAAAGCATGGTTAGTAACCACAGTGAAATGGGTGCCATACATGTAGTGGCAGAACTGCTTGACGGCATGTAGCACAGCAAGGCACTCCTTCTTAGTCAAACTGTAGTTCTTCTCATGCTTATTCAGGACACAATAGGTATAAGCTACAGGGTGATTCACACCCTCATCATCCAGTTGAGCCAAGATAGCCCCAATAGCCAGGTCACTAGCATCAGTATATAGGATGAATTCCTTTTTGTAGTCAGGATATACTAGGATGAGAGCCTCTTTGAGTTTTTGTTTGAGGGTCCCAAAGGCTTGTTGCTAGCTGGTGGTCCATTCAAAAGGGACATTACGCAACAGCTGGACCAAGGGTTCACTAGTGTCAGCAAAATCAGGGATAAATTTTCTATAGTATCCCATCATGCCCATAAAGACTTGGACTTTTTGCAGGTTGGTGGGCGGAAGCATTTTGTTGATGGACTTAACTTTCTTAGTCATGGGGTGAATTCCTGTATGAGTCACCTCATGGCCCAAGAATTCAAGGCTCTCCTTGAAGAAAGCACACTTAGATGGTTTTAACTTAAGTCTGGCCTCACAAATCTTTATAGACACCTCCTTGAGATGGGCCAAGTGATTGATGAAGATGGTGCTGAAAACAGTTATATCATCTAAGTAGACTAAAACACATGAGAGCTTCAAATCACAGAGAATGGAATCCATGGCTCGTTGGAAAGTAGCTGGAGCATTGCAGAGTCCTTGCAGCATTTGAGTGGGCTCAAACAATCCTTCAGAAGTGATTAGCGCAGCTTTCTGTCTATCCTTGGGAGAGAGATCAACTTGCCAGTACCAAGATTCTAGATCCATAGCAGAGCAGAACTTCAAGCTCCCAGGTGGCAGAGATCATCATAATATATGGCAAGGGGTAGGAAGCCTTTTTGGTTAAGGAGTTCAATAATCAATAGTCCATCACAATACAATGGACTCCATCCTTCTTCTTTAGTATGAGCAAGGGGGAGGTCCACAGATTTTGGGAAGGAGCCAGTAGTTCAGCGTCTAATAGTTGTTTGAGCTCTTTCAACACCTGAGCATCTTCTACTAAACTGTGGCAGTAGGGTTTAGCACAAAAGGGGGAGCATCACCAGTATGAATCTGGTGAATGACACCTTTGGCTAAACCATAATCAGTGCTATCCTTAGCAAAGATATCCAAAAACTGATCCAGAAAGTAAAGCACCTCTTTCTGTTGAACCATAGATAGCTGCAGGAAGTCTTGAGCAGTGAACAATGATGGGACTTGGGGCTCATCCTCAGGTAAATTAAAGTCCTGGAAAGTACCAAAGGGATGTAGTGATAGGACGTCAGGAGTACTCAAAAACCTGGCATAGCCAACAACCTGCCCTCTAGACACATGTATGAGGAGAGCAGTTAAGTTTGTGACAAGCAATTGAACAGGGTCTTTATGAGAGACATCAAAGATTCCCAGGCAGAGGTAGGTTTTGTTGCATCCTAGTGAGAGAGGAGATTATAACTCTAGGAACTTGTGTTATGGTAAATCATATGATATTTGGGAGTCTAGGATAGGTTGAGACCCAGGCACAATAGTCACAGCAGAAGTGGCCAAGAGAGGAATCCCTTCTGATGCAGGGCAAGACATAGGAGGACACTTCATGTTGGAGGAATGGGTTTGGTATTTTAAAGAGAAAACACCAGTGGGATACCCCAAGGCACATGTCTTGAGGTGCTTCCCTGGTACCTTAACAGGTTCTTCAAATATCAAGGGGACTTTTTATCCTAAGATAGAGAGGTAGCCATCCTTTAGGTTGAAAATCCCATAGTTCCTCTCAGGAACTGAGTACCAACTAAGAGGTCATAACTCTCATTCTCCAAGACAACAGAAGGTGCAGCCACAAGTACTTTGCCAAAACTCATGGGAAGAGCAGAATAAGCCCTATAGAGCAAGTCATGAATAGCCCAGCTGTATCATACAACTGATGATAGTTAAGGTTGGGGGCAAGTTTGAGATTCTTGACAAGCTTTGAGAAGACAACATTAACAGGAGACCCTGTGTACAAGAAGGCCTTAATCTTCACCTTTTGGATGGGTAACTCAACACAAGTGGTGGTGATCCCAAAGGGAAGGAGGACAGCCAGAATGTCTTGGGATTCTGTTAGTTCTTTATCCCACTTTTTAATTATGCATCTGAGGCCTGGGAATTCCTTATAGACTGTCTGGAGGGGGAGTGAGACAGAAATGTTTTTGAACACATTGTCAGCAACCTCAGCAGCTTCTTAGGAAGATTTTACAAGTACAGGAGATCTCTTGGATTGGGCAGGTAAGTGCAAGAGACAACCTCCTTGGCTTCAGGCAGAGGCTTGGCAATCAGTGTAGTCTTCCCATAACGTAGCTTATAAGAGACTGCAATAGTTTCAGGGACAGCCAGGATGGAGTACCCATAGGAGTCAGGATCTTCTACTTCAGAATTGTTCATGTCAGAGTCATCAGAGATGTTGTGGAATAACAGCAGAATGAGAGGAGCCTCACTGTCAGCAGGCTCAGAGTCAGCAATGGAGGGGGTAATTGAAGGAGACTGGGAAGAATTGTCAACTGAGAGTGTCTCTTCCTCTAGGTTGACTGTTATTTTCCCACCTGTTCTTTGGGATCAGCTCCTTCAACTTGAGGATTAGTGCAGAATAGGGAATGGTGACCAATCTGCCCACAGTTATGGCAAACCTGGCGTTGAGGAGGATTTTGTGAGTTCATGGTAAGGATACTTGGCCCACGTGAAGACAAACCAGAGGTAGAGGAAGCACAATTCTCCCACACAACTGCCCCAGAATGGGTAAGGTGCATATCCTAAAACAGTGTCTTTATGCTCTTTATGGAAGAAAGCATGGCTTTATGGGCCTTGAAGTGAAGACACAGGAGTTGGTTAACCTTGAGAGCTTGATTGCAAGCCATGTACACTTCATCTGCGGACAACTGGTGGCTTGTGATCAGTTTTTGCCCTTCCAGGTAGAATCTATCTGCAAATTCAGCTAGGTCTCCTTTAATTTGAAGGCAATGTGCATGAAGGCGTCCTTCTTAACTTCCAAACTAAGGTCACCACTGAAATTTTTAATCAGAAGCTGCTTCATATCTTACCAGGTTTCAATGGTGGGTAGCTCTGGCACAACTACCTCTTGGCAGGTCGGGTGTAGACAGGTCAAAATGGGTTCCTTCTTGACTTCATCTAAGGTTCCTTTCATGGCAGTTTCATAGATAGTTAAGAAAGCTGCAATGGTTGAGGTTCTGGGGTCAAAAACTTGCTTAAAGGTAGGGTTGTAATGTTTTTCAGGAGTTGGGCCACCATTGTTGCTATTGAGTACTTTTATGTGTGGGGAGAATTCTGCTTTGGACTTGGTGGGGGGCTGTCTGGCCCACAGCTGGCAAACACTTTCCTCAAAGGTAGTTAAAGTTTCAGCAGTGCAGGTGCCTGTATTATTAGCTAGGGTGGTCTGCTGCTCAGTAACATCCAGGTGCTGACCCTGTGCAGTTACTACTGCAGAAAGCTCATCCAGTCAATAAGTAAGGGACAGGCCTACCAGAAGGCAAGGGGCAAACCTGTCATTTACTGAATCAACCACTTCACTTAGTTCTTCTACGTCTTTATAAAGCTCAGAGTGACTTGCTTCAGGAGGTCCACTTTATTGGCTTGAGCTATCAACTCTCTAGCACAATGGATAATGGGGGCTCCTGACAAGCCAGGGCAACAACCATCTTTGCCCAAAACTTCAGGTGAACTAACTACAGGCGCCATTACCTCTGCAAAGTAGCAACCTCTTGTTGTAATTCAGCAACCTGAGCCATCAGCGCAAGCATTTGAAGGTCAGGCTGAGGGACTTTGGGGGGCAATCCTGACTGCAGGTAGATGCTCTTAAATCTTGAATGGCATCCAAGAGCTTCTGTTCTTTATCTGCTAGCTCATTGGATGGAGGAGAAGGCAGGGCATCTGCTTTGGAGGCAGACAGTTCATTTACTTGCGTCTGGAGTTTGGCAATGGTGGCGGCAGTAGCAGCCTTTTCTTGATCAAAGTCCTTGCCAAGTTTGTGGAGGCTCATTGCATAATGGAATGCTACTTGCTGTAATTGGTTGAAGGAATAAACACTGAACTTGTTAAGTTGTTGCACAAGTTGTTCAAAGTTGGTGAGATAGGTATTTAAAGTAGAGTCTACTTGGGCACGCCAGGGCTGTTCCAGTTGGTGGAACTCATGAAGGCGCTTTCTGACATACTTGGGGATGGATTGGCGCATTCTTTCAACGGAAGTGACCAAATAAGACTGGGAGGTGACAGAGTTGCGCTGATTGTTGGATACTAAGGAAAACAGTGAATGAATCCACTGCTGATAGGCCACAAACTGATCCCAGTGATTAGTGACGGCGGCTTGCAACAATAAAATTTCCTGAACATGGAGCCCTAATACCATTTGATGATGGGCTAAGGCAGGTTATACAAAGGAGGATAATAGATGTTCAGTGGAGCCAGCTGCTGAGAGGAGAGGCTGTGGAAATGTGGCGCTATAATTAATTTGTAGTATTCTGCCCAATTGAACTAAAGCTGGAGGCAAGGGATGGCCCAATCATGGGCTATCCCAAGGGCTACTGCCGTGACTTGTTCCAAGTCAGGGGTACCCAAAGGGTAGGCCACTAGGCAGGGACCACTCCCAAGGTTCAGCACAGTAGGGTTAATTGGCGGATTGGCAATGTCTTCCTCAATAGGAGGACTGGTAATTTCAAGCAAAGTTGGCTCTTGTATAGGAGGAGGCAAAGGTCCTGAAAACATAGTTGCAAAAGGGGTAACCAAGGGGCTTACAGCCCCTGTAGTGAGCACCATTTTTGTTGTGATCTGAGTTGCGGCACAGAGGTACAACAGGAAATCCTAACCTTAGGATTGGATTTGTACTAAGTCTTGTTTAGAATGGCAGGGAAGGCTATACAATTACCTTGTGGCCCTGAATAAATATTATCTACTAAACATGGCTAGAGAGGCGCCAAAGTACATGGAGACACAAAGACAAAAATGTGAATAGAATTTAATCTTATTGGAAGATAGGAAATGGAACATATAGGGGTTGACAATACCACAAAACACTACTAGGACGGTAGGATCACTTGTCACAAGCATGAGTGGGGCAAGTGAGTTGTGCAGGATCAGGAAACTAAAAAATTGTGTTTCCCAATCTGGAGCCAGCCTCATTTTGAAGGGAAAAAGCAAAAGAAAGAGGTTTGTCCTCAAAATAACCCAACAAAGGCAAAATAAAAATATGGTGAATGGCAGTATTCACAACAGTTTACTTGAAATTAATTCAGTCTATCCTTGGATACAGGTAGTTGTGAATCTTTTTGAGCTTGACTAGCTTTGGATAAGTGGAGGTAGTTGTTATACATGAGTTTTAATTCTGTGCCATCACTCTTTTTTTGATGAGGTAGGTATTATTTAGTCTGATTTCCTTGACAATGTCAGGCCCTCTCAATCCAAGAAATAGCCTGTGCTGGTTATGGTTGACAACCCAGATTTGATATCCTGTTTGAAATCTCTCTACTTAGAGGGGTATGGCTTCTGTATTCTCTTCTCTTTAGCTTCTTGGTCCTTCCTAGCATGTTGCATGTTGGGGTCATTATTGGCTGGTACTTTATTAGGTAAAGGTAATATGGGTCCTAACTTAGTACTGAAAATGGCAGCATGGTACTCTTAGACAAGTTCATATGGGTTTTTGCCTGTATTGCAGTTGGTGCAAGTACAACAGACCATGAATGCTGTTGGCAACATGATAACCCAGAGTCAGGAATTCCTAGTGAAAATTTTCTTAATGATTTTACAACTGACCTGTTCAGCTGTTTGATTCTGCCATTTTCCCAAGAGTGATAAGGACTGCTGATAGTGTGTTTTATGTCATTTTTAGAGAGGCAGATGTTAGTTTTTCTGGTAGTGAGCTCAATTCCTCCATCTGTAATCAAGAGGTCTGGTTTTCCAAACTTGGCAACTATTTCTTTGCCTATGAAATGTCTCAAATGATTTCCTTTGTGTTTCTTTATGGCTTATGCCACAAGCCATCAGATATAATAATCATTGACTTTGATGTACTTCTTGACCTTCTTATTGCCAGGCATGAGTCCCACAATGCCTATTTCCCACACTTTGAATAATTGGGCCATAGAGACAGGAATTACAGACATGGGGTGCTTTAGAGTGGGTTTATTTCTTACATAGTTAACATTGATTGATGACTTCTTTGGTGTTGCCAAGTGTTTTTGACTACCAGTAGTGTATTTTTAAATACTCTTATAGGTTCCTGCTATAGCTATGTCCTAATTTTCTGTTGTAACAAATGATTATGTCAATATTTTATACTGAAAAGACGTAAGGTACAGTGTCTCTACTTGGCATTATACAGTGGAGAGTAAATAGACATTTTTGAACATATGTTTGTTCTTGAGGACTTTTTTTTAACTTTTTTGGAGTACCAGGTGGAAAGCCCTCTAGGAGAATCCCCATTATCAACATGGGTCAATCAGGGTCTTCATCATTAATTCAGAGTAGAATTTTAGGTACAACCTTGATAGGGCTTATGCTGTAAGTAATTCTTTTCCTGGTTTATTTTCAATGATAATGGGGTACTCTTGTATAAGGCTCATCCATTAAGCTTGTCTGATTAAGAGGTGCTGCTGTGTTATGAAGAACACTAGTGATTTGTGGTCAGTTAACACTTTTAATATATGTTCCCCTTTCAGATAGTAGTGTCATTTCATTATACAATGGAGAGTTTCTATTAACTCTATATCATGGATGGAGCATTATTGTTCACCATCTGAGAGTTTTCTTGATTTATATGCAGCAGGGAGGAAATTATTGTATTTTTTCTGTATCCCAAGCACTTCATAAATAGCGTAGTTGGATGCATTGGTATCCAGTTTATAGATCCTTTCTTGGTTAGGGTACTGCAATATGGGTGCTGTGACCAGTAAGTCTTTTAGTTGGTATATGTGAGTTCCTGTGATGATGCCCAGACAAATTTAGTTGTTTTTCCAGTGATTGCATATAGTAGGGTAGTCAGGGCTCCCCAGTCTGAGACATTACTCTGATGTACACAATAATTCTCAAGAAGGTCCAAAGCTCACTTTTATTGTATGATGGAATCATGAAATTTATAGCACTTACCGTTTATGATCATGGTTTATTATGTCTTTGCTGATGATATTCCCTAGGAAGGTTAAATTGTTGGAGAAGAACTTGCATTTGGATAGTTTCACAACCAATTGGTTGTCCTGCAATGCTATGAGTACAATAAATATATCTTTCTAGTATTACTATTTATTAGGACTATAGATGATTATATCATCTAGGTAGACTATGGATATATTTTCTTAATATGTTCATTGAACACTTCATAAATCAATTTTACAAAGGTAATGGGGGCATTTTTATACTGAATTTATGTACAGCATATTCAAATGACCCATATTTAGTTATGAATGCCTTCTTTGGGATACCTTTGTGTTTGACTCAGATTTAATGATATTCTGCAGTTAGATAAATCTTGTTGAAGAATTTTAACCCCCTTAAGACATCAAAGATGACATTAATCAGAAACAGGATATATCTTTTCTTAATTGTGACCTTTTTGAGTGCCCTTTAATCAGTGACTAGGTGTAATTTTCCTTCTTTCTTTGCTAAAAAACAGCCACACCAAAAAGAGAATTAAATGGTCAAATAAGTCCTTTTAAGGGCTTTTTCAGATAAGCTTAAGTTCATCATTTTCTTGTAGTGTTAGGCAATAGATGGGACATGCTTTTGGTACACTTCTTTTGAGATCAATTTTATGTTGAATGCCCCAGTTGCGCAGTAGCCCCAGCAGCTTTTCTCAGAAGACAGAAGGAAATGATTGAATTAGCTGTTTTTGGATTAGATCTTTCTTGAGTGAGGACTCTGTATTTTTAAAATGAAGAATTTCATACATGCAGGCATTCCAATTGATTTTTCTAGGGTCCTTTTATTCCTCTGTTTTCTTAAATCTTTACAAACACATGGTCTCTCATGAGCATATCAGGGTGGGTTTAGTATAAGTGATGGTGTATCTTTCCTTGCTGTATGGTGAGGGTAGCACTATACCAATCAATTTGAGGTTTATTCTTCCTCATCCAATCAGACCAAGTACCACATTATATTTGGGGATTGGGCCCCAAGGGTAGTCTTTATATACCCCATTTGTACCAGAAAAGATTTTGCCTCTCTGATGACTGGGTTGCTCCTTTTGTCTGCCATGATAGCTCTCTTAATTTTGTTCTGGACTTTGGGTAGTTTTATGAGGTTGGCAAATCTTTTGTCAATGAGGGATTGGTCTGCTCTAGTGTCAAATAGTGCTATGCCCTGATATCTGCAAAAGCAGAAAGGATAAGCAAGGAATTTATTTTTATTTTGGGCAGCAAACCACATGGAATTGCTGGAGGGGTACTTGAATTATGGTGATTGATTCCAAATCTGGGTCCCTGTACAATACTTGCAAAGTTGTGGAGGGTGGCTTGCCTAAGCACTCCCCTGAGCTTTCCCTCCTTGGTGGTGTTATCAGTGCTCATTTGATTTAATTGAACAGTACAATTTTCGCCTCAAGGATGGGAGCTGTTGACTCAGTTGTTCTTCTTGTTAGTTTGAGGGTCCTTCTTTACTGTGAGACTTTATTTCTTTCTTTTTTTGTTTTTTGTTTGTTTGTTTGTTGCGTGTAGGCTGTCAGATTTTTGAGCTTCATGTTTTCCTTCCAAGAATATATTTTTGAGATTCTTGCAGCAGGTTATGTCAAACTGACATCTAATGTGTGTGGGGAGGCCATTGTAGAAGTCTAGTTGTGGCCTAGGCTTGTCAAACTTAATTGTCAGGAGCTCAATCATGTATATCCTCATAGGCTGCAATGTACTCCTTGATAATTCCTGTAATCTTGAAGGTTCTGAGTTCAGTCATTTTCACATTACCAAAATTCTTCATGGCAAAATTTTCCAGGAAGGTGTTCTTGAACATGTTCAAGTCTTTGTTATGACCAGGGTGCTGGTCAAATCATCCATTTACAAAGTGTGAGGCAGTCCCAGTAACGCGTAAAGCAAGTTCAATTGCCCAGAGTTTGTGGGGGTAGCCTACTTGTGTAAACTTATTTTGGGTGCTTTGAATCAAGAGGTGGCATTTTCATGGCTAGTCCTGAGGACGTCTTAATCTCTGCTGAGTGTAGGCATTGAAATTTGATGTTGGGTATTTTTGTTATGTCAGGAATTAGAGGCGTATTCAGGACTCCTTGTTTGCTGAGGAAGAGTACTTTTTAGTTAGTGCAAGGATATTGTTAAAGACAATTTACCCATAGGGACATCCTGATCTTCTTTGTATTGTCTCAAGCAGGTGGGGAGTGTCATCTTCTGGGTTCTTTTATTTGGAGGAATTTTTCCTTTAAAATGTGTAGGTGTAGATAACCTACCTGTGTAACCACTGTCTAGAATATACTTCTTAGAAGTATAATAAACAAGATAAAGGGGAAAATTAAGAATATAATGATATTTTATTGGATATGAGTTTAGAGTATTACATAGTATAATGAGATGCCATATATTGTTCATGTACGTCATGGCAGTCATGGGGCTTGTCCAAGTAGTGTTCTTATTAGGACTTGAAAGGTTTGATCCCCATACAACATGTACACTTGATAAGAGTGCCACCAATTATTTCTAAACCAGGGTGTTTCTTGGGGAATTGCTTTCCCAATAAACATTAATTGAAGATGTTGCAACACATGGAGCAATCTTGGCAGCCTCATTTACCGCTTTCCTTTGCAGCCTATAGTTTTGGGAACTATAATTCTTGCAAGGAGGTCAGCAAGTAGTATGTTCTCCAAGTTGAGATCAGAGTAGGCAGGTTTTGGAGGATATTCTGTAAAATGTACTAGTTCAAAAGGTGCTCCAGGGGGATGGTATGGCTCTGGTAGTGGGTCAACAGGTTGGTCTCCAGAGCAGGTAGGCGCCTTGTTGACTACTTGACTAGAGTTGAGGTGGAAGATCACTAAAACTAAATAGGGTGTAATTTGCTGGAACCAGAGGTTCATAAATATTAATTATTAAAAATGACAATATGGGTATCCCCATACCACTGGGTTTTCTATACCATATGATTTTGTTCTTAAATTTTTGCATGCTTCAGATATGCAGGAATTTTGCCAGCAGAGTGTGGGCCTTGGGGAAAGGTTTTGAGGGCAGCAGATCCTGGTTGGACCAGCTCTGGCCAACAGAAGTGGCAATGCTTTGTTACACTGCTTCTTTTCACTACATCACCTGAGCTGGTCAATTATGTTTCTAATTCTGGACTGGCAGCAGCTGGTGCTTATTAGTAGGGCCAGTATTAGGCCTTGTCTTAACCTATATAGGCAAGCCACAACCTCTGCGTAGGTCTGGGTCCTTGGTGACATAAGGCTGGCAGCAATATGGTGACCATTTGGGGATACTCCTCTAACATGCTGGAAGATTGCAGATTGATTCAACAGCTCAAGTATGTGACTCAACAGTTTAGCAGGTCCCCATCTATCCTGGTTGACAAAAGTCATCTTTAGGAGGCCTGGGTTCAATCCTGGGGCTTTTGATACAAGTATTGAGATTTCATTCTTAATACCTGGCAGGCTGGCAGGTCTCTGTTCATCCTGGTTGGTGCCAGGAATCTTTTGATGGTCAGGGGTTGACTCAACTGGCAGGCTGACAGGTCTCTGTTCATCCTGGTTGGTGCAAGTCATCTCCAGAAGGCCAGGGGTTGATTCCATGGTTTTAAATACAATTATTGGAATGTCATTCTTGACATCACTTTCCTTCCCAGGAACCCCTTTCTTGGTCTTCTTCTCAAGGCTTGTTGAATGGCTAGTTGGGTGTTGGGTAGATTATCTATTAGTTCCCAGGTGCTCACTTCTGATGGATATCCCTTCCACTTGATATTGTACTTGGGAGTCCTGTAGTGGGTGCAGTCCCCATGAATATATTCAACTAGGTGGTTTCCCGTCCAAGGACAGAATTAAGTTGAATTTAATAAATTGAATAAATATATATATTGTGTTTTTAGGCTTGGATTACTTATCAAATGTTTAAATTAAAATTTTATTTAATTGTTTTATTAAAAGATAATTTCAATTATATTTATTTAAATTTGAATTGTATATTTCTAAGAATAAATAAATCTAAAATATTATAGTATGACTATTTAGTTTAGTAAAGCTAAACTAACTATTTTAAAATTAAGTATTGATTTTATTATCTTTAAAAATTTAGAACTGATCTGCAGCTTTTAAATAAGCTACTGGACATCAAAACTGTCTTAGTATTCACTGAGATACATTGATTTTAGTTTTTGTAGTGTGTATTAAAAGTAAATTTAGATACAGTAGTTTTAAAAGCTATGGCAACAATCAAAAATACTTCAGATTTAAACAAAAAGATTTAAAATTTGAACAAATCCAACTTTCAGGTTAAAACATACACTCTGTTAACAGGGTTTATTGGTGTTAATGGGCAAATTGAGTCAACACAGCAACAAAGGGCTCACATGCAAAGCAAAACCATTCAAAATACAATCCAAAATACATTGATTCATAAACAAAATGGTGTGAGTTGACTTTTGGTGTACATATGTTTACTTTTTGAATCAGTGACAAAATACACCCAAGCAAGGTGGGTCAAAACTCAATCCACAAACAAAACACAATAGCAACTCATTATGTAAACAAAATCACTTTTTCAGTGTGTGCAATAGATTGTAATCATGAATGATACCAAGGTATCTAAAATAAGAAACACAATATGAGATATAAAATTTAAAAATATTGTGTTGGGTGCTTAATTTGGCATAAATCTGAGGAAATGGATGGAAATTATTTCAGGTATTCTAAAATGGGCGTTGTAAACTAGAAACAACTAATTAAGAAATAAAAAATCTATAATTGTGATATTGGGTGGGAAAAAATATTAATTAAATACCCATATTCAAATAAAAGCAAAAATCAAAACCAGGGTCCTAACTTAATTAAGTTTTATTTAGTACTTTATTTAATTTTAAAATGAAAGGAACACAGCAACAGAGTACCATTGCACCTGTTGTGCGCTGCAGTTGCGGTTGCCCCGTGGGTCAAAGAATAGAGTTAGTACAACCCAAGTGCCTACTCAAGAAGGAGACAGGAGAGAAGAGTTCCATAGTGACACTGCACTGACACAGCTGGTTCAAGGAGCACAAGCTGCTAGGGTGCAGAGCATCAACCTTTGGGTCCCAAAGCTGACCCAGAAGCCCACCAAGGTCACCACTACAAAGAAAGTTAGAAACAAGGAGGTAGAACTTACTTTGTATGTGTTTGACGTTGTGTACTGGCAAGAGTCGGTCCCGTCAGCCATGCTGGAGAAGATGAAGCCTGTACTTGATACTAGCTACAAGCCCTACGTCAGTGATGGCAATCAGGAAGAGGACAAGGAGCCTGAGTTCTTCAGAACAGATGAAGGACAGTTGGTGCTCAAAAAGGTTGCAGCCTTCTACAACAAGGTACCCATGCCCTGTGTTGTGCCCAATGCCAACAATTCAATCCCCACTGCTAAAAAGCCTGCTCAGAAGCGCATCCCTGACATTAAATGCATCATCCTGCTTAAGCTAATGCGTGAATTGGGCAATTACAAGGCGGCCACGGCCCTTGTTGGGGTGGATCCCAAGTATGCTTCCAAGACCTTTCACAGATTAATTAACACGGGTTGAGCCCTTGCCGCGGAGAAATCCTTGCGTGTTTCCACCATGCTCACCAAGGAGCACAAATGGGCAATCTGCCAGTGGATCACCTAGGACTGCCATCTTGAACTGGAAAATATACAGGCAATGGTCAAGTCCACTTTTGGAGTTGAGGCTTCCATTTCCTTTTACTACCATCTGCTGAAGAAGATGTGCTTTTCCTGGAAAAAGCTTGGGGTATCTCTGTACAATTGGAGTAGCCCAATCAACATTGAGACCTGGAAAAACTACGCAGAGGCATACACTGCCCTCAAAGCCAAGGGGACAATAAAATTTATTATATTGAGAAACAGCATTTGCCTTGTTAATGCACAATGGGTATGGCTATGTCCCCAAAGTCTCCAATGACGGGATGACTTGGTGTGCTGCAGTCCGCGCCACAGCCTACTCAATGGTGGCTCTCCTTGGTCCAAAGGGGGTTGAGCTATACCAAATGATACTGGGCTCCCACAACAGCTGTACCTTTCTAGCATTCCTTTGATTGGTCCAGGAGCACCTGAGGCTCACAAGCCCAGGCTTCACCAACATCAGTGTGTTGAACAATGTTGGTCTCCACAAGGTGGCTGACATTCTAGAAGAATTCCCAATGATTGACACCAACAGCGCAGTGGGCCCCCAGCAATTGGCCATGGCAAATTTGCGCCTTCTCTTCCTCCCTGCTTATTTGCCCCCCCTAAATCCCATCAAGGAAGTCTTTGGGTGGCTTAAGCAAGTTGTCAAGCAAGGAACCCCAACTGGGACCAAGTACCTCTTTAATTTGCTGCAGGCTGGGATCCACACCCTCCCAGATGAGACTGTAGCCAAATTCTATGTCCACGCTAATTTGTTCATCCTTGCGTGCCTAGCCAAACAGCTAATCAATTAAAGGCTTAGAGTGACCAACTTTTTTATATTCTAATTTACTATTCAAGATTTATTAATTATCATTTTAAATTTATATGTTTTCAAGCCTGCAATCACATTCAGAAGGACAATCAATGAGTTTTAGTAATTTATTTATGATCATTTTTTATTGTAACATCTAAGGGTATCACAAACACTTGATACTGGATTACATGAATGCATTAATATCACTTTTGGCAAAAAAAATAATAATCAAAAAAAGTTAAATGTAAAGTGTACAAAGAAGAAGTAGATTTTATTGAAATATATTATTATGCTTTTATTAAGACCTTCTCTGGGATATATTCTTCAAATCTTGTTTGCTAAAATAAGAATTAAAAATTTTTATTATAATAAAATTAATATAAATTGCAATGGAATTATTTGAAAGAGAGAATTTGTTAAGGACACCTGTAGTGAGTTCTTCTGTATGTACCCACCCCACAATGAAGGTGGTGCACAACCTCCACCGCCACACCGTGGACAGTGGATATGCCCTTATTAAAAAACTCCTGTCTGCTGGTGAAGGGGAGTAGGGTTAGGTGTGAATGGAGGAGCAGCTTTTCTGGAAAGGCTGCAAACCCGTAGATACCAGCCAGGACCAGGGTATCCTGGATGACGTGATCCACCAAGATACCCAGGGAGACCTTCTTCCTGTCCAGGGAGATCCTGGCCTTGTCAATTCCTAGGAGGACCCCGTCAAGATCCTCCATGCTGGCGCTCATTCCAAAGTAGAAGAGATACCCCAGGTAAACAACAAGGTGAAGCCTTTGCCCAGAAAAGGCTTCAGTAAACTCACAAAGTTTTTGTACACAGCACTAATATTCTTTTCATGCTTGGTCTTTGCAAAGGTCAGCTCCATAGCTGCAGGGACCTCTGTCTTGCTGGAACTCCATGCCAGCCCAAAGTCAGCAAGGAAGATTTTGGTCTTCTTCATTGCTGTTGCATCTGCAACAGCCAATTTTCCCACTGCGCGCCCAAAGTTGTCCAGTAGGTAAGAGAGTGTGTGCTCCAAGGGGTAGCAGAAGCAAGCAGCCGCATGGGCCCGGACCATCTCTGGTACATTCTTGAATGGCAGCATTGCCAAGAAGTCCCAGACAAGCTCAATGGAGTTTACATAGTAAACTCCATTGAGGACCACTGGGTCCAGGCAGACCAGTTGGGCATCCTTGTAGGCAGTAACTGCCCACTTGGATGCCCACTTGACATGTGCAAGTTCAGCCAATGCTTTCTGCGACATTGGAAAGGACCTGTTGACCCTGTTTTTGAGCTCCTGCAAGACAGGGGGTGACAGAAACATCTAACTTTCCACATGATTTGCGTAGTTTGCGTAGAATGTGGCAGGGACAAAGGGGGCCAGGACTTGACAGAGTTCACCATCAATGTTCTCTAAAAAAAGGTAAGTATTTTGAAGTTGTTATTAATTTTTTTTTAGATTACCTTTGCAGGTTTCCTCCTTGCCAGCGGCTTCAGCAGGCTTTGCCATTCTTGCTGCAAGTAATTGTGCTGGCAATTCAGTGTCCAAGGTTCTTGCACACTTTACAGGTTTGAGATGTTCATACACCTCAGGGTTGTCAACCCAGATGTACGGCACAGAGAGGGCAAAGGATCCTAAATTGAAGGCCTTCCACAACATGCTTCTGGACATTTAAAAGCCTTTCAATTGTTGTTTTGGGGGTGTCTGGCACCTTGGCCATGAGTGCCTTGGTGGACACCTTTTCGATTTTGTCCCCTGTAAGGACAGGCAGCCTTGACTTTTGCCTTAACCTTGCAGTCAATGTCTTTGATTTTGGCAATCTGCCAAGTTGAGATCCTTCAAAAGCTTCTCCAATTCTCTCATTGATTTTTTACTAACCTTTTCATATGTTTTTATGGCTTTTGCCCCAATAAATTCTGTATTATTTTGATACTGTTGCCTCTTTGTTTATTCCTTTTTGTTTTCCCATTTACTACAAGATCCCATCTTTTTACCCATTTTGTATATGTTTTATGCTCATCTCAATATGTGTCGTTTGCTTTGTGTTGGCATTGTTTCCTTGATTATCATATTATTTTTAGTGCTTAGACACAGCCCCTTGTGAAAATATTAACAACAATTTGGTGATCAGCTAAATTTGAATTATAAAATTATAGGTTAACTGTTTTTAGATAAAGTTGTTACTGATTCAAATTCAAAACCTTAATGATAAACTTTAAGCCAATCAGGAGCTCAGTGATAAAGTGATTCTTGTGATATAAAGGGTCATACAATAATTATTTGGTGCATTTACACTAATTAATATGATTGGCTGGATCTTTTGCCATTGTATGCCATTGCTGCTGTGGCAAGTTGTTGGTGGACTAGTGCTCAATCAGCTGCTGGGTTAGCACTAGTCCATCAACAACTTGCCACAGCAGCAATGGCAAATAATGGCAAAAGATCCAGCCAATCATATTAATTAGCGCACATACACCAAAGAATTATTGAATGACCCTTTATGTCACAAATAATCACTTTATCACTCAGCTCCTGATTGGCTTAAAGTTTATCATTAAGGTTTTGAATTTGAATCAGTAACAACTTTATCTAAAAACAGTTAACATATAATTTTATAATTCAAATTTAGCTGATCACCAAATTGTTGTTAATATTTTCACAAGGGGCTGTGTTTGGGTACTAAAAATAACTGTGTTCTGGATCTAGATACATGGCATAGTAAATATATGATTTTATTGAAATAAGCTGAACATAAAGAATAAAACCAACTATAAAAAAAGAGAACATGAACAATTGAAATTCAAAATAAAGATAATATAAATAGAAAATGTTTGGCAACAGGGGGTTTATTGGGGCAGGGAAGAGTGATGCCTAGTAGGCAGAATAGCGCAAGAAGGAAGACATTGAGGAAGTGCTGGCCTGGGGGGTCTGGGATTGGGTGGGTGGGGCTGGAAGGTGGGGGGTGGTGGTGGCGGGGGTAGGGGTAGGAGGATTGTGTGTTATGGCCACCATATACAGTTGTTGGTATTCCATTGTCTGTCATTGGCTGGATGGGCTGGTAGGTGGCAGTGGCACAAGGTGGTAGGTGCTTGTCCTTCTGTGATTGGTTGCCCATGTTCACATGGAAGACAATTTGGTCAAACAAGTCAGCCACCATTTGGCAGCCAAAGAGAAAATTGTGGTCAAGGACCCCAAGATAGAGGTTGTTGAAAGCCTGAGGGCAGCACTCCTGTAGTGTATATCCAATGTTAAAGAAGACAACATCAGCCAGATGGACGTCTGGCATGGCCAGCTGGGTACATGGAGGCCTGGTGCCCGCATTCCTGGATGGCCTCGAGGGCAGTGGAGCTATCCTTCCATCTGGTGGCTCAAGAAAACCTGGTACTTTGGAATTTGAGCCATCCCAGGAGTCAAGTAATCCACCTGAGGATATGGCTGTACAAGTAGCCATCAATGAAATCTGGGTTTGTCCAATAGTAGACAAAACCCTTGGCTGAAACAGCCAGAAATGCACCAATAAACGTCCCCTTCTTGACCTTCTTCCTTCTATTCTTGGCAGCGGCTTTTCCTTGCTCACCAAAATTGTCGAAGGCTATTGATAGCTTATAATACAAGACAAACATGACATCATCTGATAGACTAGTCAAGCATCAGACCAGGGTTGATTCAATGTCTAGATCATACAGGGAATCCTCAGCGCCATCCCATTGGTTGCAGGCAAAGTTGGTAAGAACCCATATTGAAGCCACCTTCCCATGACATCCAGAGCTGCACCATGCACTCAGACACCCAAATGCCATGGTGCGCAAGTTGCTTCCAGACCTGGGTCAAGGGAAGCTTGGGATCCTGCTGGAGGAGGTCAAGCATGATTGGGTATGCCTCAGATATTTGTGACTTGGGGGCCTTCTTGGGCTTCTTGGCTGTCCCAATCAGATTGCCCCTGTTCATCAGGTTGTTGAATTCCCACATGACAGTAGCTTGGGTAAATTGCAACTGGGCGGCAATCTGTTCCCAGGACAGACCCTGTAGATTCAGTGCCACAATTTCCTGAAGAATTTGGGCGGTGATGATTTGTTGCTTGGGGCTGCTGGGCCGGGGAGCTGAAGCCTGATTGGCTGTAGGAGGGGCAGGTTGGCTGGTGGCAGGAAGTTGTTCTAAATCAAGGTTGCCATCCTGATTGGTTGGTTGGTGGGCAGCTTGTGTGGGGGTGGGTACAGGAGCAGGGGCAGAGCTAGACACTACGTGACTACTGAACAAGTCAAAGCCATATGGGTCAGGGGTCAGTAACAGGTCAGCTTCCTTGTTACCCGCCTCAAAGGCTTGGGTGTAGACAGGTGCCTCCATGTTCTGAGCCTTGCCTCCATTGAAGCTGGCTTGGCTGCTGCTGGATTGGCTGCTTGTGCCCTTGAAGATTTTGCTAGTAAAAACCATTGTAAAAAACCTAGGATAAAATCACTAAAAGTAGAAATTTTAAAAATTTAATGATTTTATTTTTATTGTAATCTTGAGTCCACATTTGGAAGGTTCTCAAAACCATTTCATACAGATCAGGATCCATGAAAATGAATAAAATGCCTCTGTTCCTAAATTGGATAGCTGTTGATTGGCTATTAAACTGTTATTTTTCTATTTTAGGCTGCTCATACTAAATATCTGTTGTGAGTTCATTTTGTTTCGTGCTTGTGGAATCTCGCTTCTAGATTGCTCAAATTTTGTTTCATTTTAGTCCTTCTGTTGGTGCCTCATATTAATCCTGATTGGATTATAATATACTCCAGAACAGCATCCATCCATTTCACTTGTTGCATCAGTTTATTTTGTTTGTGGTTTGAACTACACCGCTTGATGTTTGATATAATTTTGTATAATGGGCTAGTGAAATTTTTGTTTTTTGTTTGGCAGTTCATTTATTAACTGAATTTTTTTAAATTATTTGAATCCCAAATCTTGCGCAACTTGGATTTTGTTCAAATCTGAAATCCTTTTGTTTAAATCTGAAGTATTTTTGGTTGTCGCCATAGCTTTTAAAACTACTGTAATATCAAATTAAGTCTGAGCCTTTGATTATGATGTGAAACCAATTCCAGCACTTAACTATATATCTCAGCATCTAGAGCAGCTAGAGCTATCATGTTTGGTACCATTTTGATCAGAATTATCTAAAAAATTGATCTACATCCTCTAAATTTCATGAAAATCATTATATTGAATCATAATTTTATCATAGTTAGTTTACTCCACTGATGTTCTTTTGGGATGAAGCTGTGGTAGGGCTGTTTTGGATTTTAGACAGGTGGCTTCTTTTTAGAAAAGAAGCCACCTGTCCAAAATCTGGAAACAATTTCAAGAGAATCTTCTTTGAGAAGATTCTCTTGAAATTGTTTCACTTTAGAGCAAATCTGGAAGTTGAACTTCCAGATTTTTTTTGAAACAAAAAGTATATACCTTTTTATCCTTCTTATTTGAAAAATTTTAATTTGAAATTTGAAATTCAATATGTTTAAAAATAGTTTTTATTTTAATTATCAATATTTTTTCTGGCCCTTCCATAAAACAGAAGGCCTTCTTTTTTATGAAATTTTAGATTCCCCCAGCGTAGGAGGATCCAAAAGAAGTAGACAGGGAAGGGTGAATGGGGCAATTACAGCATTTGGCATAATTGTCCCTTTTCTGGGCCAATGCAGCCCTAAGCTGTGGTAAGCAAGGTTTACTCTGAAACAATATGCAGCCACTTGGATCAGCTGGTGCATCCAAGTGGAATATTCTGTTATTTCACTTTGAAATAGATAGATTCAAAATTTACAAGTCAACCATCCTGTACTTAAACTAAAATTTATGTATATTTATCAATTAAATCTATTTAAAACTGATCAAGCTCTCTTTTCATTGGTCAATTCAATCATCAGCAGAGCTTAAACATCCAATCATATAAAATGATCTCAAACAATTGCTGCTTCCTTTCTAATTTTAATCCACACATTCTAGATTTGGGTAATCTATACAGATAAGCCACTTTGATATGGTTAAATGAGGTTAGCCACTTATTTAAAAATCAAGTAATTAAATATAATTTTATTAAAGTTTGAGTGGCTTATAAATCAGTTCAATATTATTTAGACCACACTGCATTGAATTCAATCTTTGCACTTTCAAAGATGCATGTAAGGGATTGAATGTAAGGATGAGCCAAAATGAGCTTTGGGTTTAACAATCAAATTTTAAAATTAAATTTAACTAAAAATTGATTCATTCCAATCTTTTACAGCTTGAGCCCACTTGAGGTGACATTACAGACAGACAGACTCACTTTTATATATATTAATTTCATATTTCTCTGAATGTCCTACTTGGATGGGAGGGGGTTTGGTTTTGAGTTTCTGGTGGGGTAGGGAGTTTCCTTCTTTCTTGATTAATAGCACACAGTGGAAGATGTTGTGTATTTTCCAAGAGAGAGGTAGCTCAAGTTTGAATGCTACTTCTCCCACTAGCTTAGTGATCTTTTAGGGTCCACTCCTTCTGTGGGCTAACTTCCGGCAGAGAACTTTCAAAGTCATGTTTTGGGAGTCTAAGTAGACTTCATTGCCTATTTTCAAGGGTTTGCTGAAAATCCTTTTCTTTTCAGAAAAAGCCTTATAAGTATGGACAGAAAAGATCAGATTCTTAAGGCAGGTTTCTTGGGTGTTTTGTATTTTTTCAATCAGGTTTTTCCTGAAATATTTATTTCTTTACTCCCAATGCTGGGGTCCAAATATGGGTCAACCCTGTAATTGGCTTTGAAAAGTGACATTCTGGTAGATGCTGTTGTGTACTTGGGTGCAGCCAAGAGACACAAAAGAAATCCTAACAGTAAGATTGGGTTTGTACTAAGCCAAATGTTAGTCTTCAGGGATAAATAAGGGATTTACCTTAAGGCCCTGGGAATAGTAATTTTCAGAAATCTCTTCTAGATACAACTGTCAGAGTCACAATTGACCTGGACAGTCAGCTGGCCTCCCTAGAGTTGAGATAACCCACAGCATGGGAAACCCCACAAAGTATCTTCCAGAGCAAGAAAACCCCCCTTTTAACTAGCAAATGACCCATGATTTGAGAGACACACAAGCCTCAAATCCCTGGCTTCAATTCTTATTTTGAATTTGGGCCTCTCAACTATTGGGAAATGGTACATCAGGAGCGCAATTGTTCAATTGCGCAATTGGGTGCTTGATCACTTGCAGGTTCTATAAATAACTGTGGCACCTTGGTATGCTGCAGTTCAAGAAAAGATCATGTTATAGCAACAAATGAGCTCTCAGCTTTTTGACTAAGTACGCAAATTCCAGTAAAATTGTAAATTCAACTGAAATTGATGCCATCAGTTCTCTGGTGGCACAAAATACCACAATATTATCAGTAAGTATAAGTAGTGAGGAGGAGAAGCCCTCCTTACTGTTGAAATCTTAATAAAACGAGTTTATTCCCAGAAATCTTTATCTTATTGCAGGAATTGTCTATTTTTACTAAAATTTAATTATTCTCTTTGCATCTATTTGGGAATACATAACACAATATAAACTTGTCTATCCATATCCTCCTGCTTATACTCCTGCTACCTCAGTCAATCCACCCTGTGCTTTTGACTTGGGGTATTTTCACCCTCGTCATATGGATCTCCCGCCTGCTATGAAGGAGATTCCTACTGCTCCCCCCTCTACCTAATGTGCCTCCTGCTCAGGACTTCAGTAAGTTGGGGCTTGTCTACATCACAGTATTAGGGCTAGCCAACCAAGTTGTGCCCCATACTGGGAGTTGGCGCCCCCTAGCTACTGCAGTTAACTACCTGGTCTGCATTGCACCTATTGTGTACATAGCCTTCCAGGCCTGGCCTGCCTCCCCTGTGGGAGTCCAGTTGGACTCTGGTATAGGCCGTGACAACAACTATAGAGATGAGGTCAAAGTACAAGAATAAACACAAAAATAAAGTATAAATTTAACTTGTTTTTATTGGGTGAATCCAAAGGATTCTTATACTATTAATTTATACCACAAAACAATAGAAGTACATATATATCATTGGCCACTCTCATAAGTTAGTTAAAGATCATTTATGTCATCAGTCAGAACGTGAATGAGTCCTTCACCAAATTTGAAGTAAACCCTATTTTGAGCTGATAAAGATAACTGGTGGATTTCACACTCAAAATGCAACTCTGTCAAAGGCAAAATTGATAATACCTGAACGTTGGGATTCACAACAGATATGTGATCTTTGCTGTTGTAGGTTTATTGTTCCATGGGTAGCATTTTGGTCCAGTTATCTTGGTTGGTGTTGGGGTAGCATTGTAGGTATTGTTCAAGTATTTGGTTCACTTGTATGTTCTGGCTGTTGGTCTGTGGGTGGTATGAGGTAGACATGCAATGCTTTACTACTAGGTCTTTCATCACTTGGATCCAGTATTTGGAGGTGAATTGGGGACCCCTGTTGGTCATTATTTCTGCTGGGGTGCCATGTTGAGTTAAGATGTGGCTGTAGAAATGACTAGCTGTCTCTACAGCAGAACAGTGGGTGGTGGTAGGGACAAAGTAGGACATCTTATTAAACCTATCTACTATGAGAAAATGGATTTGAACAAATTGGAGGGGGAAGTTCTACAATATAGTCCATTGAAACAGACTGCCAGGGTCCTGCTGGTATGTCTAGTGGTCTTAGCAGGCCTTCAGGTTTGGATCTACAGGTTTTGGTCCTTCTGCACATCTCACAACCTTTGATGTAGATGATCATGTCTTTGTCCAGTTGGGGACAAGATAATTCTTCTTGATTCCTCAGATTGTCTTGAGTCTGCCAGGGTGTCTGATCATCTCTGAGTCATAATAGTCCATGAGCACCTTGGTTCTTGTCTTGCCTTCTGGTACGTAGATCCAGTTATTTAGTAGCAGGATAGATCCTTTCAATGAGAATCCTTTATTGTGGTGGCAGCTCTCTGGGTATGAGGTCAAGTTGGCAATAAGTTCTGATGAGTACTTGTCTAGTTTCTGCGCCTCAATTATATCAGGTTTGCGGCCCATGATCTTCATATACATCAGTTGGATGCCTAGGCTGGCAAGGTCAAGGAGTACATGGGTGTTATGTCCCTTGGTTTCTGTAGAGGAAGGAATCAAGTCAGCTCTTCTACTCAGGGCGTCAGGAACCAAATTCACCTTCTCAGGCTTGTAGTCAATGGTCAAGGTGTAGTTGGCTAGTTCCAAGGCCCATCTGACTTGCCTCTGGTTTAGCTTTCTGGGTTTAAAGAATTAAACCAAGTTCTTGTGGTTGGTTAGGACCTTTACTAGAAATTTGGAGCAACATAGGTACTGGTGCCAATGTTTCAGTATCTTCATTATTGCAAGCATTTCCTTGTTGTATATTAGCTAGTTTCCTTTGTTAGGCAGCATTTTCTTGGAATAATATGCTACAGGATGTAGCATACTATCCCCTCCTTCCTGAAGAAGGACCCCACCCACTGAAAATTCAGACACTTTGGTTTCCAGTACAAATGGCTTGGATGGATCAGGCATGGCCAGGACAGGGGCAGAGATGAAAGCAAACTTCAAGGCTTCAAAGGTGATGGTACATTCCAGGGTCCAGACAAACAGGACCTTGTCAGACCAAAGGCAGGTCAGAGGCAGGGTAATCAGAGAAAATTTTGGATGAGATCCCTACAATAACTTGCCAGGCCCAAAAAACTTCTCACATCCTTTCTGCATTTGGGTACTGGCCAAGCTGTTACTGCTTCTAATTTGTCCTGCGCCATGGCAAAGCCACCAGTCTTTACCACATATCTCAGGAATTCAACCTCAGGCTGAAAGAATTCACATTTCTTAAGCTTGGTGTGTAAGTTGGCCTGGTAGAGTTTTTACAGTATAAGGTCCAGGTGCTGAGGGTTTTCTTTGTGTGAATTTCTATAGATGAGAACGCTGTCCAAATATGCAACACAAAATTGGTTGAGGTATTTGCCTAGGACTGTGTTGATCATCCTTTGGAAAGTACTGGGGGTTTTTCACAGGCCAAATGGTATTACTAGGTACTTGTACAACCTGTATCTGTTTTTGAAGGCTGTCTTGTAATTGTCTTTGTCTTTGATTTGTATCTAGTTAAAGGCATCTCTAAGGTCAATTTTTGAGTACACCTGGTCTCCAGTCAGTACATCACAGAGGTCATCAGTGTTGGTGATAGGGTTACGGTTCTTCACTGTAATGCCATTCAGTTTCTGGTAGCTTATGCATGGACACATTCTGCCATCTTTCTTTCCTAAAAACAGCATGGGTGATAAACAGGGGGCCTTTGACACTCAGATGAAACCCTTTTTTGTCATATCCTCTAGTCATGCTTTCAAGGCCACTTGTTTGTAGTGGCTGCAGCTGTAAATGAGGCTGTGGTGTGGTTGGGTCCCTGGTAACAGGTCTATGGCGTTATTGTAGATTAAATGACTGGGTAGTTTTGTGGCTTCTTCTTTGCTAAACACATGGCCCCATTTCTGCAGGGGGTAGGAAATATCCCAACACTAGGTTCCATCTTTATGGTAAGGAGTTGGTTGATTGGGTCTCTGCCAGGGCTTATACAAAAGGGAAAAGTGTCACAAGATTCAGGTTGTCCCAGTGTGGCAGTAAGTTTGCAATAGTTTGAGATCAGGCCCTGACTTTCAGACCAGGAGTCATCCAGTATTAGGGGTTGGAGTGATCCTAGAAGAGGATCAGGGGCAACAGATACATGTTCTGTTCAATTTTTAATGGAAGTTACTGTTTGCATTCCTAACCAGTTTCCAGATAGCTATTTCCTGTGATTGTTTGTAGGCTGTGTTTGGAATCTTTTGATCCTAGTTCCTTTGCCAGTCTGGATTCAATAAAGCTTTTGTCAGCTACTGTATCAATGAAGGTCTCAAACTGGAAATTGTTTCCCAATATGTCTATAGTCACTTGGATGATTTTTTAAGAATGTGCAGAGGTGTTTATCTGTACCAAGGATACAGAAGAGGTATTCTTCTTAGGGCATGTCTGGTCAGATGTACTGCCTTGTGACAGTAGAAACACAGCTCATCTCAATAATGGTGTTTTAGTTCCTTGGGGGACATCCCTGGTTGGTTTGGCGTTGCAGCTCTGCTAACACAGGTGGGGTACAAGTTCTGGCCTTCTTGATTCAGGCTCAAATTTTTCACAGAGGTAGTAGCTTTTACAGACTCAAAGTGAGCAGGTGGTGTTTCAAAAAGTCCTTCATAGCTAGGTTGACTCCCTTTCTGAAGATAATGGCGGAAAATTCATCCTCAAGTTGGGTGCAAGTCTTCAGTTTAAGGAACTCATCAATATAGGCTTGGATGGGGTGGTTTCCTTGTTGGATCTCCAACAGAGAGTTTGGCATGTAGTATCTGGTGTATTGGTTGTTGCCAATGCTCATGAGTTTGGTCTCAAATATTGAGTAGTCAAGACAAAATTCAACATCTTCAGTGGTAGCCTTCCAAACCAATCTAGTGCATCTCCTGACAGAATGGCAGCCACCCCCAAGACCTTCTCAGTATCACTGGGGTAGGTGTTGGTGTTGGCCTGGAAATAGATGCAGAGGACTGGCATGGCTTGGCAAGCTTCTTCTAAGGTGAGTTTTCCCATCTGGGGTATATCCAGATTGGTTGTGGTATAGTTTACTATCACATTTTATACTTGTGATATGGCTGGGTTCTGTGGTTTATCTCCAAGAGTGGGGTCTTTCAGTTCCTTGGAATTTTTGTTCTTCATTCATGAAAGTATCAGAAAGATAATTACCTCATGGGTGTAATAAGTGGTTATCATGAAAAAAGCATACAAGTAGCCCTAAGTGTTATCAACATCTTGTGCCAAGGTTACCATGTTTGTCAGAAATTGTGCCATTAATGCTATTTTGATATGGCCTTCAAATAATGATAAACGCAAAGATTTGACTGGTTTTGCTTTTGAGTTTGGGAATTCCTTGCTTTCTGTAAATGGGTCTGTGCCAATATTCACCCATTCCAGAATACCATACCTTTCCTTGTCTGATCCTGGTATGACCTCATCCCAACGTGACCCCCTCAGCCACTCTGTCTATCTAATGAGTGATCACCATCTCTTGTCTACTATTTAAGTAGAATCATTTATTCTAATAAAGAAAAGTTTATCCAAATTTGTGTTGGCTTTAATAACCTTCAAGCTTTTTCCTGTCCTTTTTGCCAAAAGGACTTTCACATCTTTTATTCCAGGAAATTAAGGTATTTTGGTGATCCACATGTGTGCTGTTTTGCAGGCAAGGGTTGATTTGGCTTCAAATAAAGACAATATGCTGAAGAGTGATAATGTGTGGTTAGCTGGTGACGCTGTAAACTAGTAGGTAACATAGGGCTGCTAGGGGTAAGTAGGGGGAGCCTAGTAGGTAACATGGTCTACTAGGGGAATTAAGGTGAGCCTAGTAGGTCACATGGTCTACTAGGGTAAGTAAGGCCTGGCTGGTAGGTAACAAAGGACTACCTGGGGCAGATGTTGCCTCCACCCAGCAGAAGATATTGGCTGCTTTGGGCTATAGTGCTTCACCTAGCAGGGAACCGTGGCTGTGGGAGGGTGAAGACTGAAATAACAAGCAGGGAACTCTGTCTGTATGGGGGGAGTAGGTTTTGGACCCCTGGCAAGTAACGCGGGCTGCCAGGAAGGGGAAGAGCTCAGAGGTCTCAATGTACCCTAATACGCTTAGAGGAGGTCTGTGAGCAAGCACCCTACCTAACGGACTGGTAGGGTGTCCTTGTTTATGTCCCTATGGGAGCTTTGGAGAACCCCAAGGTGAGCATTGGAGGGTGTAGATTTGCTCAAAGGTGTCACCAAGGCGGCTTGCTTGGGGAAGCAAGCTGCAGAACTTGGTGTGATCAGGCCTCTGGGAAGTAGAGCTGATTACTCTGCAACTGAAAGCCCAGACTTAATCACCTGGGTGATTAAAGACAACACATATACATTGATCTATGGTTGAATGGCCTAAGTGGATTGCCACTTGCAAGGGCCCAGTCAAACGCCAGTTCAATGTAGACTCATGCCTGAGTCTACGAGTTCTGGTAATAGAGGCTGAGATAAAGAACCAAGGTGGTTCGCGGAATTAACAGAGAAAACTAGCAAGAGGGACTGTTTGGTCACAGTGAAGGCTAGTTGATGGACTGTTAATTCATATTGAATTATGGGAACCAATATGGTTCAGTATGTAGAAGGAACAAAGGAGGTTCCTAGTGAGAATTTGGTGAGGAACTGGTTAAGGATAAGCTGAAGGACAAGAAGATTATGATGCAGGACTAGCTGATCATAATGCAGGATAGCCAGAGGACCAGAAGTTGGTGCTGAAGAACTGAAGAGCTGAGAGGATGAACTAGCTGGACTGGATGCAGAAGCTGGAAGAACTTGTTTTAGTGACTTTTGAGAGGAAATTTAGATAAAAAAGAAGCAGCTAAAGAATAATTAAATACTGTCTGATTATGATTAAAAAAGGATTAAAAATCATGTAAATAAAAAGAAAGAGAAGAAAAAATAGCCTATAGTTTGTTAGAACTATATGTTATTTTTAAAAGAGAGATTAAAGAGGAAACAGGCCAGAAAGAAGCTGGAAGAAGAACGGAGAAATTGTAAAGGTAAAAGAGCAAATTTTGCCAAGAACAACTAGGAAAGGCAAAAGGACGGGCAGCAGGCAGGTTTGAAGGTGAAAAATGTTGAGGGAAACACAGAGAAACACAGAGAAACGTTGAAAAATTGAAGGGTCAAAATCTGCTTAAGTAAAACATATGTGGAAGCACTCAAGATTTGCTGGGGAAACGTGACAGGAATTACAGCAAAACCGTTCAAAACGCGGAGCAGTTGTTTACCTGGAGCAAGACAGCCTCAGGTTTGAACTAGGGTCAAGGACAAGACATCCAGGGAAACCTTTTTGGAAAAACCGTTGAACCAAGGTGTATGATTAGCTACAAGCCAAAGTTTATTTGATTAGTGTTTTAAGGCTTTAACTTAAGAGTTAAAGCCTAAAAAGGAGGAGCAGAAGCAGAAAATTCAGGGCTTTCATTGGCTAAAGTAAGTTTAAAGGCTTAATATATTAGAGAAGAAGAAAAACAGGATAGTTTAAGCTTTGAAGAACCAGAGTTCTAAGAGAGAATTTTGGTATGAAATAAGGGGCTATAAAAGGGAGAGCTATCTGAGACTCTTCAGGGAATGGATCAAGTGGATTAAAAAGGCCACAAAAGCTACAGAAACAGCAAAAGACCAAGGATAGGAAGCCAGAGCCGGGACAGACCGCAGGAGCATAAGATTAGAGCACAGAAGCCTATAACTAAGGTGTAGGAGCCCAAGACCAAGGAGCAGGAGCCAAAGACCAAGTACAAGGAGTCTAAGAGATTGTTGAAGGACTCCAAGTATTGACACAAACCCTTTATTACTCCCTATCCCAAGGTCATATATCAGAAGATTTCTAAGGGGATCTTCCTTCTGACTGTGAATAAAGTGTCTATTACAACCCCTATCTAAATTTCCAGTGTAAAGAGAGAATATAAGTCCCATGAGTCAATTATCCCATACTTTCTATCCTAGCCCAGGGGATAAGGAATCCTATTGCCTAGGGTGCAGGAAGTTTGCCTCTAGTAAATCTTCCCAGGAGGAGTGGGAGAAGGTGACAAGACATTTGGAAATGACAAATAGAGGAAGAGAGTTCATTGAGGGAGAGTTTGCAAGATTATTATAGGATTTGTATTGGCCTACAGAAGGGCTGGCGCCTGCTGAAGTACAAGTGTACAGTGAAGACACTTGCTTAGTAATTGGGAAGGTACTGGAGGAGTTTGCCCTTATGCAAGCCAAGTATAAGCTCCTCACCAACTATTCACCACTGTTGGAGAATGACGACTCCTCCAAGCCAGTCCCTGGATACAACCCAGGACACACTTTGGGACTGGTGACCAGGAACCTCACAGGTATGTGCCCTTAATTTTTCCCTAAAGGCTAACCCAAGGCTAACCCAAGGCTAGCTTTGAGCCTCAAATCTTTTGTTATAAAGATATTCCTGCTGTGTCCTCTTGGATGTTGTCCCCAGGAGCTGAACACAACAATGTTTCTAAAAGATTGTCAAAATGTCAGGAAGCCAGGAGTAGGTAGAGGCATTGGGTGGCTTGGGACAGGATACTACTGGGCCAGTGGATAATGCTCATCATAGGATGGGTGCTAACTTGATAACATAATATAGGGACTGCCCAAGTAAGGACCAAGGCCCTGAGTTGGGCACCATAGTGTCTACCATTCCCGTCAAAGTAATGTAAAGTACTTCAAACAGCTAGGTGAACATGGTCTTGGCAGAAGTGGCTTCCATTAGATTGTCAGATTGTGGGGTCAGAAGCAGGGCCATAGGAACCAGGTAGGCGGGAAGATAATTGTACTTGTCCTTGAACAAGCTTGGCAGCCTCACATACCACTTTCCTTCATGTCCTATAGTTTTGGTCTATCTAGTCCTTGCCAAGGAGTTGGCAATAAGTATGTTCTCCAAGTTGAACTCAGAGTAGGTGGAGGTTGGGGGTATTCTGTAAAATTTACTAGTCTAAAGGGTGCTCCAGGGGGACAGTATGGTGCTGGTAGTGGATCAGTAGGTTGGTCTCTATAGCAGGCAGGCGCCTTGTTGACTACTTGACTAGAGTTGAGGTGGAAGATCACTAAAACTAAATAGGGTGTAAGTTGCTGGAATCAGAGGTTCATAAATATTAATTATTAAAAATGACAATATGGGTATCCCCATACCACTGGGTTTTCTATACCATATGATTTTGTTCTTAAATTTTTGCGGACTTGAGATCTGCAGGAATTTTGCCAGCAGAGCGTGGGCCTTGGGGAAAGGTTTTGAGGGCAGCAGATCCTAGTTGGACCAGCTCTGGTAAACAGAAGTGACAATGCTTTGTTCCACTGCTTCTTTTCACTACATCATCTGAGCCAGCCAATTGTGTTTCTAATTCTGGACTGGCAGCAGCTGGTGCTTATTGGTGGGGCCAGTATTAGGCCTTGCCTTAATCTCATATAGGCAAGCCACAACTTCTGTGTAGGTCTGGGTCCTCAGTGGTACAAGACTGGCAGCAATCTGGTGACCATTTGGGGATACTCCTTTAACATGCTGGCAGATTGAGGACAAATCAACAACTCAAGTCTGTGGCTCAACAGTTTAGCGGGGCCCATCCATCTTGGTTGACACAAGTCATCTTCAGGGGGCCAGGGTTAAATCACAGGGTTTTCAATACAAGTATTTAAATGTCAGTCTTGATACCTGGCAGGCTGGCAGGTCTCTGTCCATCCTGGTTGGCACAAGGCATCTTTTGAGGGCCAGGGTTTTATTCTGGGGTTTTCAATACAAGTATTTAAATGTCATTCTTGACACAATTTCATTACTAGTTATAGGCTGGGAACTAGAGGTGGCTGGTGTCAGGATTGTCAATTTGCTCTCCCTTGAAACTGGGGCCAAGACCAAAATTTAAAAAAGGATACTGAATCCTTGTGGGCTGCCAGCCCTAAGGACCAATAGGCCCGCCACCTGCGTTTTCCTGGAATTGATCCCCCTCAAGCTGAGACCAAGCATGATGTACTAGATGGGAATACCAGCCAAATCATGTAAATAAAAGCACAAACCAAAAGATCAAATGAATTGCCTAATGGAGGCAAAGAAAATACTACTATTAGCTTTATGAGTTTGAAGTCAACACTAGTGGCTAATAAGGATCCAGCACAGAAGGAAACACATTCCAGAAGCCTGCTACCATGACCACAACTTGAAAACAGAAGAATTGAGCAACATCTTCTGAAGCTTTGACCAATAAGCAAATGCCCAGCAGCAAAGCCATTTTGCCGCTTCCAAACCTGGGCATCCTGGTCTCATATTTTCCAACTTTATTAGGATCCCCAGATGAAAATTGTAAAGTTTGACTGCAGGGTACTATATAGACTCATAGACCCTGCGCTCAGATTTTATTGCCATTTTTAAATAAAGATTATTTCCTATTGACTTTCACAGCTATTGCCTTATTTTATTTTTGCCATCTATCAATCCAGCACAAGACCATCTGGCCCTTCTGCCCACAGATTCCTGCCTTCAGGTGTTTCTTTTAGCCTGGTTCATTTCACAGAGTATTCATTAAAGCCTGAGTATAAAGACTATACCCCAGAAAAGGTCCTTGAACTATATCTGTCAGGAATGCCTTTGCTACCTTTCCTGACAACAACACAGAAATCTTGGCAAATCCAAGGTCTGAAAACCCTTCTCCTAAATTGGACTGTTTTTCAGGTCCTAGAAATGAATTATTAGTATGTAATATCTGTCCTCAATTACCTTTGATTTCCCTGGAATCAAGTCCGGAGGCCACTCCCTGGGCCAACACGGGGATTGAACCCAGGTCCTCTTGGTTGTCTATGGATCACCTAGATAACATTAGTATTTTGGGTTCAAACTTACCTTTGCTGATACACAAAACAACTGCCTGTAGCCAATCAGATGTTGTGACGGGTCCTGGAGCTTTCAAATTTGATTACACTTCAAGCAATAATAATGTTAAGAGACCATTAAGCTCTGTACTTGATTTAAATCAAGTAAGTAAGTGTTTATCTTCTTCTGGTGTGCATCTGCACACCAGAAGTCTTCCCCAAACTTTTGGTTCTCCAACAGCTGGGGTAAATGACACTCAGCTGTTTGGAGAAGTCTCAGAAGGGGCTAGATAATTTTAAAAATAATCTTTTTTTTAAATTTAAGTCAAAGCTCCCCCTGCCATGTTTTCCTCCCCAAATTTCCCCAATATTCTCCAATTCCCCTTGAAAACTATCATTTAAAATAGCACTTGACAGTCTATAAAAAGGCTCCATTTGTCAGGGTGTTTGATTGTTCAGTTAATAGAGTCAATTTGCTTACCTAGTTGATTTATTCTTTTACCTGCTCTTCAAATCCTGAAATCAAACACCATAATGCTACCCAAGTCATCCCAATGGGGACCATTTGGGTATAAAGGGTTGGTTTAGTTGCTCCTTGTCCAGTCCCTTACTGCAAACCTATCTTTTGGAACCAGAGCAGATTCTGGTTCACCTCCTCCCAATTACTTGGACAAGTTGTGGCGCCAAGTGGTATCAGGCGTATGGTACTCTGCCACTCCACTGTCACTGAATCCCCCCATCACAGAAGAACCACAGGTCATGGGGGCCAGTCCACCTACTCCTTCTGTATTTCATCCCTTGGCTTCTGTTTTCCTTCTAAGTTATCTTGGAGCTTACTTCATGTTGGGAAGATTTAATCTCTTTTTGGGTTGATACTATCTTATTGGAGAATTCTTCCACATGGGGATGGTCTCTGTTCCAATTGGTTTGCTAATAACAGGGTTGAATCCATCCGCAGCCATACACCTTTTGGGTGGTATGTTTCCAAGGGGATGGGTTCCTGACAATATCCCTTGGCCCACATAATATCTGCAGGTAGATACAACCAACAAGGTCCCTGGATCCTATCAGAGCCCAAATTTTTTAGAGGAAAGTTCAACTTCTTGCCTGCCTACAAACTTGATATGGAACCTCTTGTGACCCCCAAGATAATGCCCACATCCTCACCTGACCTCCCAACTGACCCCACAAGCAAATTGCTTGGGATTGTGTATATCATCCTCTTGGGGGTGATTGACACTATAATCCCGGTTGCTGGCCTGTGGTCCTGGGTGGGGAAGACCATGCCCTACCTTATATGGTTGGCCCTGATCTTGTGGTGGGCCCTGCCCGCTAAACCTGCGGCCTGGGCATCCCCAAAAACAACAGGCTGCCGCCCAAAGTCAGATCCCTGACAGCGTGGGTCAAGCAGGGTTGCAGAACTTCCTGTATCTACCGCCCCCAGGCTTTCCCTGGATCCTCAATCCAGGCTAACTGAAGCTCCCCCTTGCAGGGCGCTTGACCCCATTTCCCTGCCGGGGAGACTGGCGGCAGCCAACTTGGTTGTGGGCGTTGCTGGGCATAGGGCAAGGTTGAGAGGGAAATTGCTGGACCTTTGAAATCCCATTGAGGCCTGATTGTAGCCTCTGTGATGGCCTTGTAGCCATCATTGATGGAGGTGCAATGTCCTATGGGGACCCACTTACATATGTGGGGCTTAAGCCAATTGATAATGAGGGTGAGTAGCATTGCATTTCCATCAGTGATGGCTTTGGGGGCAGCAAGGTACTTAGGGATAATATCCGTCTGCTTGATGGCAAGTAGAGGGGTTCTCACTACAATGGGCAAGAAATTTTTACTATAGCAGGTCCTGACAATGTCCCTGAACGTTGCCCAAGTAGCTTTGTGCTCCTGACTGGCCCAGTTGATGAACCATACTGTGGTGGGCCCTGTGAGGCGCCCAGATGCGGTGGCAACCCACATGGGTTCTGATACTTGGCAAATACAGAGGCAGGTTTCTGTGGAGCAGAGCCAACTGACAATGTCAGCCCCTTCCACACCCCCCCGTAAAGGACTCCAGTTGAAGGTTCAGAATACATTGCAAGAGGTCCAAATGGGGCAGTGTGGCACTGGTGTTTTGTTGCCCTGGGTGGAGATGGTTATAAAAGCTTGTGAGTACCAACTGGTCCTGATAGATAATGTATCCCTTGGGGATGTCTCATCAGGGATAGGGAAAAGAGTTCCCTGGTGTGGAGTAGCCATAAGGCGTGTACTCTGTCCTTTCTTGGGGGTTTCTTTCAGGTAGATTGTTAACCTACCACTGCTACCAGTGTTGCAACTGAACCAATGATAGTTCAGTATTTGATTGGGGAAGATAACAGTCTAATATAAAGGGCAATAATGAGAAGAAGTATCATATAAGGTTTATTAATTGGTATTGTGACTAATATACTATATAGGAAGAGCCACAAGGCCACCAGGGGGTGGCACGGTGGAAGGTTCCATGTAAGGTTCAGAGCCAAGGAATAACTTGGCCAGGGATCAGCAATGTTGAATTGGCAGGCTCCTAATTGGGAGATAGTGCCCATTACTTGACATCACCATCAGAGTGATCCATGCCTTTAGATATGTCATGGGGTAACTCATTGAGCACCCCCTGTGTATTGTGAGATATGTTAGCAGGAGATAGGAGAATCTTGGTTGTAACACTGGAAGGGCTTTAGAAGACAATAAGCCAAAGAGATGGACCAGATGTTGCCTTGTGAACTGAAAATGCAAGGGGGAAACCTGGGGGCAGTTTCAAACCTGGAACAGGGGCAGGGTGAGAGCCAGTTCAAATCCAGCTCTGGCAGTTTTTGCTTTCCAATAATCAAAGGCTGTTGGTGGAAGCCTCTGAGGGTAAGTTTAAATATAAATTCAACCTAATATTTAAGTGCTTTAAATTAGATGTCATCAGAAAACAAGCCCCAGTAAATTTTGTACTTAAGGATCTTAATCAGAACACAGATGGAGTGAGGGAGAAGGAGAGAGAGTTGTTAGTTACCAAGCTTTTAATTGAGAATGAGCAGACAAGAAGCTTAGAGCTTCTTGCTCACTTTTAAGGGTTAGGCTTGGGGGAAAGAGGGGCTCTGGTTGCTGATTGGCTAGCTGTAACCCTTTTCCTTCAAAATCCAATATCTGGAGATTTTTGGGGCTTTTCAAATTGTTATCCAAACAGTCCAGGGATCTATTATTAGATTCAATGACATCATTCCTGGAAGTGGCACGTTTGGATGAGGATCTGATGTGGCTTCTTTTGATTATATGTATTGGGAAGCCTTTAGGTTGGGCTTTAATTCCAGGATTATATGGCCCAGTTTTGACATGGTTTCATCCCAGGGGGGCCATTGCAGTGAGGAGTAGCAGCTGAGCTGCAGGGGTATGCCAAGACATACCTTTTCTCTGCTGTGTGGACTAATTCTTCTAATTTAGCAAGAGGCAGAACAGGCTTTTTAGGATACTTTTTAGTTTGCCTGGGGTGGGATTCCCTGTTGAGTGCCAAAGGGAGCAGGAACTTTACAGCCTCTGGCTCCTTGGCTGTCCCTTGGCTGTCCCTTTACCTTGTTTCCCCATCCAGATATCACTCTAGTCTTCTGTTACAGATGATTTTCTTATTTTCAAGCTTGAATTCAATCTTTTGCTATACCTCTAGGGGATCAAAAATGCCTAACCCCGCCTCCCAATTTTGGCTTGCTGTTGCTCAAGCAGCTTAAGATATGTCCTTTATTTCCTGAATGTTTTTCTTTGGACAGAGCAGCCTACCATTTAACTCTAACAGCCCTGGCCACATCACACTAGATTCTTAACAGGGAGTGTGGTAAGGGAGCAGATTTGACCTCTACAGCCTATTATTTTTATTAGCCTGGTCCTTCCCTTTGCCAGAATGATCTTCAGTCACATGTCAGCCAGCCATGTTATCATCCCCACCCATACTTGATCCTTGAAGATTAGTAGGAGTAAGCCACACTAACTTAAGCTTAAAAGCCAAATCTATTGTTCAATGAACATATTCTTTTGTTTTCTTGCTTCCCCTCTGTAGGTTGCCTTGTTGTCAACGCTAAGGGTGCCATGGCACAGGTTCCACCTTTTTTAACGTGGTGAGGTGGTAAATCAAACTTTGGGAAGCTTGGCTTGCCAGGGGTTTTATACTAGATTTTCAGCATTTAAAGGCCTTGGGTTTAAAGGTGTAGGGTTCGTTTAGTAGGATATGTGGTACTCTATAGCTACGTTTGATGCAAGTAGTTATGTTAGCTTCTTTATGGCATTAGGCTATCGATCGGCTGGGAGGATAGGTAACTTTATATGACTTGGGAGCATACAGGCAGATATTTAAGGTGCACAGGGCCTTTGTGGATTGATATGAACTTTTGTTTTCTAGTGAATACAGCGCTTTTAAATATTCAAGTTTGGGATTGGGTTTTCCTCTTTTAGCAGGAAAGTCTTGCATTGGATTGCGTCCTGTTGACAGGATGTATATAAATCAAATATATACGCTGGTTTGGATAATAGCTTGATGGAGGATAGTTATTTATGTGAATTCAGTTCTTGGCTGGTGAGATTCGAGCCACCAAGTCAGCCCATTGAAGAAGCTTGTTGTCGTGGTCGAATTGAGCTATGAGCTGAAGCCCAACGGGAGGAGTTCCGGGAGGATTCCAGGGTAGGCTGATGGCAGGAAGTCCTAGAGGGGTTATTCAAGAAGAACGAAACAATACCTGCTAGACTCGCGGGGACAGTGAATACATCATTTAAATAAGGTGCGGCTGAGTTTGTGGGATGCTTCTGGTTAGCTTTCGGCGATATGCCGATTGCCGTTGGGGTCAAAAGAAAGTCTACACCTGCGGGTTCGTGCGAAAACGCTGCATCGAAGTCCTGCTTAACTAGCCGACGAACCTTTTGCGCCTGATGGTAGTAATCATCAATGGCTTCTGAAGTCAGAGCATAAGTCCCCAAAAGAATCCTGCGCTTGACTTCGTCCCCAAAGCCTTCGTCACGATTTTGGGTAAGAAACCTTGAAAAGCCAGTACAACCTGAGGATTGATGTCCAAATTTCACGCCATCGTAGCGAGATAGGTTAGAAGAAGCCTCGCTCAACGCAATGACGTAGTACGCCGGCAAGGCATACTTGGTATTAGGAAGCGAAACGGAGCTGAGCTCAGCACCAGTTTTCTTTAACTGCTGGATACAATCTCTCCAAGCTTTGAGAGTGTGTGAGTCTAAATCATGCATGAAGTATTCTTGAGGAATGCCTACTTTGATTCCGCTTAAAGATGCAGAACTATTCGCAGTGTCGTTTTCAATAACTCGACGTGAAGTCTGATCTTTGGGGTCTGCTCCTTCAATAGCCTCAAACAAACAAGATACCCTTCCGATATCGTTGGCCAGGATGCCGACTGTGTCTAATGAGCTGGCATATGCAACCAAACCAAATCTTGATATGCGCCCATACGAAGGCTTAAATCCAACCACACCACAGTAAGCAGCTGGCAATCGCACAGAGCCACCCGTGTCTGTCCCCAACGCCCTTGGGAATTAAGTTTCGGACACATACTAACTTACCCATAGCACATTCCTGCTGCTACTGCCGCCGCACTACCTCCAGAGCTACCGCCAGGAACATGCTTCCCTTCCGGAAAGAATGGATTGAAGGTGGGCCCAAAGTAAGAAGCCGCATTGGATGAGCTATTCAATAGTTAAGAGCTGCTCAGCAAACAATTAAAAGGCCAATGAGCTGCGTTATTCAGTTTCAACTATAGTTTGAAGTAACTGAAAGCGCTTTATTTAAAAATAAATAAATTAAAAGTCGGTTGATTCAAACTTATGTAAAGACTAATACCCCATTCCAAATTCATCCAAATTTGTTTTGCCCATCATAAATGCACCCTTTTCCCTAAGCAGCCTAACTACAGTTGCATCCTCATCAGGGCAGTAATCTATCCGAGTATAAGAAAATGATTGAATTGCATTATGCACCCTTAAGAGTCAAGCTAGCGCAAGTGGTGGGGAAATCTTTGGTGCAAATATTGTCTTTGACAGCAATGCTGACCCCTTTGAGAGGCTCATCTATGGGTGGATTTCTTAAAACCTGATGCAATTTTATCTTTACTTGGGGTTTCGGAACCAACACGGAATTTTTTAACATCACTTAAACTGATAAAGGCATTGTGGATGGAGTTCCAGGCCTTGAGCTCTTTAAGTGTGATCTCCTGTCTCAGTGTGGCGGAAGTTGATAATTTTCGGTTGAAACCTCTCAACGTCTTCAAGGGCATCATGGTAGAATGTACCTACTTATTTATTTTAAGAAAAAGGCATAAGTTTAATAAAAACTTTGATTTTAGGATATGTTTCAATGACAGATGGAAGAACACCATTTGACAAGAAGTATTCCTTTCTGTAACCAAAAGGCAAATAATTCTTTGCTCTTGAAAATTAAAACTTCGAGAACAGGGGATTTAAAATCAAAATTAGTGCAATTCGCTGCTAAGCTACAGTTATTTTTGTATTTTGTTGATGACTTGAAAAGCTCAAATTAAAAATAGTAGACTTCACTTCATATGAATTTATAGGTTTTGTGTTACTTTTCTCAACTCTTTAGTGAACAGGGCTTTCGTATTATTTGTTATCGTGTTCTTTAATTTTAAATAAAGTAGGTGAAAGTTGAGGACAGGGGTAGATTTAAACGCTAGTTAATAGCACTAGAAAGAAACATGTTGAGATAACATCTCGGCAAACAAGACAGCAGAGAACATATAAGCACAACTCTGCAAAGCTAAGAATTCGACAAAGCATCAACAAGTCCAAAAAGTAAACTAGACTTAAGCTGATATTGCTTTTCATATCAAAGCAGGCAATTCGTTTATTGAATAAAAGCACTTGGTCATAAATAGCAACTCACCTGAGAAAAACTTCCAGCTGGAAAATTTGATTAAAGAGTAGTGTAAAAGTTTTAGCTCCAACTTTACAAGGTTCCCAACGCCAGCATCTAATTTTTTAAAAAAACGATCAAAAGTTTTTTTGCAGACACCCCTTCATTGGGAAAAGTTCCTTAGGTAGAAGTTTCTTAAGTCGAAAGTGCAAAAGTCGAAACTATCAAAGGTCGAAGTGCAAAAACCAATTTTCCAGATGTTAACTTTGAAGCCAAAAATTGTATACTTTTTAATATAAAGCTATAAGCTTTAAAACTTTCAATATACTAAAGAGATCCCAAGAAGCCTATTTCTGTAATAAAAAGCACAAGATGGCTAATAGAAAAATATTTAAATACGCTGTTTTTTAATGTACCCCTTTTTACTTTTAAAAGAAAAATTACACTAGAATTTATATGCAACTTTATTCAATAAAACATATAATAAAAACTATAAAAGCGTATAAGATTATTTAAATAGTAAAGTGTTTTACTGTAACAGAATAAAAATAAAAGAAAACTAAAAGCAATGCAAGGGTTTAGTTTGGATTCTTATAGAACTGTTGCAATACTTTCAATATGTGCTAGCCAGTTGGAGGAGCTATAGGGGAGAAGTGAGTTTTTTGCAACTATCTCAAAGCTGTTGATATCCCTGCTTCTCTGGGAAACACTTTTACCCCCATATAAAAACTCCTGGTAGAGTGTTTTACTTGTTGCCTGTTCACATTTAAGTTTGCTAATCAGGACATTAAACTTAGGTTTCTTCACCCCAACACAGGTACCAAACTTGTTGCCTCAGATTTCCAGGGCAAAGGTAGCTTCATGGTCCTATTTTTAAAAAGCTTGGACTTATTTCATTCATTTTTTCCCTTAATTCTATGGTGTCTTCTCTCAAGCTTTTCAATCCATTGGTGTTTAAAGTAATCAACAAATGGGTCATTATTTTTTAGATTAAGCCAAGGCGCCAGCTTAAGCATTTCAAAGCCTTTTAACTTCTTTGTTATCATTTAAGTCATAAACTTATGTTTTTTGAATATTAGTATAATACTTAGTTTACTGAAGAAAAGTTTAAGAGTGTAAAATATACAAATAATAGAAATAAATCTTATTTCTATTAACTGTATTTTTTGCTAAAACCCTTTTTTCTATTTTAATAAGCCAAGAATTAAATATATGAGTTGCATGGGAGAGTAATAGCAGCCCCAAAGCTATAATTGCTATTACCCTATCTTTGGCTCATATAATTAATTTCTTAGTTATTTTTAGAGAAAAAAGCTGTTGTATTTAAAAGACTATTTACCCTATGTGAAATATAAGTTTTTGTTATGCGTCCAACTTCATGAACATGTCCTACTAATCCTTTAGTAGTATCAGCTCTCTTTGTTTCTCTGTCATTTGTGCAGAACTTTTCACAATAGTTTATTTTGGAGTACTCCTTAACATCCTCAAATGTCAAAGGTGAAACATACAGCTCACCATATTTCAAGAAAAATGAAAGATTAACATAAAATGCTTTGACTTCAAGCCAGCTTTTTTTAGGCCTAGATTTTCAATCATAGATGTAGAAAAAGGGTTTTTGGGAAACATCTGAATTATTTACAAGTGTCTCATATAGACCCTTTCTTTCTTCCTCTCTCTCAAAAACCATTTTGAGATCATTTATATTTTTTATATACATCTCATTTTCCTTTTGTTTAAATATTTTAGATAATACACCAAAATGACCATCAACAATACTTTTGCCATGACACTCAACAAATCTATTAAACTTAATTGTTCCTTTTATAATTTTAGGTACCTCTTTAAAAAGATAATATAAGAATTCATAAGATCTGAAATGATTACCATTATCAGTCCAAACTTTAATATTTTTAATATTCTTAAATTTATTATTTTTAAGCAGACTTATCAAACACTGACCTGAAAACAAAGAGTCATGAGATAAAATTTCAGATAATAAGTCATGATACTCATATTTAATTTTCTCATTTTCTTTAAAAGCAATTGCAAATCCTAATAAAGAAATAGGTATTTTCTCATAAAAACAATTATTTGTCTCTATAGGACCCCCACCTATTTTAAAGTTTTCTTTATAGTCTATTACTATAACACATGAATTATCATCAAGATTATTTATATCACTAATAATTCTTTATTTTGATGCTTATAAAACTTTTCATGTAGGTCAATAGATTCCAAATTTTCTTTAATATATTTAGGCAATGGCAACTTCTTTATACTCAAATCCTTTTTATTCATCTCTAATGACTTTTTTAAGTTGCAAATGTTACACATATCAGTTTGTTTTTTGCTTTTAATTATATTGTTAGGAATAAGCTTATAAAAAGTGGAAAGTGAAATAGAAATATTGTTTTTTATTTTCATATCTTCATAAATTTCTTTTTTGTATTCAATAA